>CAXARO010000935.1:0-27108 GCA_963971305.1 Arcuatula senhousia
AGAACGAAACAAAAGAATATGCAGTTTCGGTATATAAGATAGAATTTGATTAGGGATGTTAACGTGATACATATGTAACTATGGGCATAAAAAAGTATATTAAGGTAACTCTTGAAATAAAATACAATACAAAATATGTAAATTGGTTTGTCATAGAGTTATGTTTTGGTTTCCTTTACCGGATTTGACAAGCTGAATGCGACGGGTGTGCTATAGCAAGCAGGAACTGCTTACTCTTCCGGAGCACTTGAGTTCACTCTTGGTTCGACTGGAGTTCGCGTTGTTGATTGATATTCAGTTATTTTGTGCTTCCGTGTTTTACATGTTGTCTGTTTTTGTCCCGTTCTTGTTGGTATTTACTGGTTTTGTCTCTACCCTTTTGGACTTGACATTCGGATACCCCATTGGTACCTCTGCTTCTTGCATTAGTTTAATAAATAGACAACGGGAAAAGAGGAGATTTCTCATAATATATGGTCTGATTTGCTTTGTATTAAAAATAACATCATGCTAAAAAAATATGCAAAAATATAACAGATAAGACTCCATTCTTTCTGATCACAATGTTTTGAACCCCTCGCTATACCAGTTTTGGAAAATATACATGTTCAAAGTGGTGCAACTCTCATAAATGATGCGTGAATCTCACTTTCGAAATATAGAAGTTACCTTCATTAAATAAATAAACACTGAGAGAATATCACATCCAGCAAAAAAATAGAAACGGTCCGCTCGACTTCCTATACTATTTTTTTTTTGAATTCCCTTGTTCAAATGTTCTAAATTGGTCTCAGAAATGTAATGAATTAATCATTGTAATGTAGTCTATAAAAGTATGTACATATTACCCGTCGCGCTTACAATTATTTTTTTCAATTCAAGATGTTTATCACCTTGAAATGATCAAATCCATTTTTCTCACAATATTATTTATCCATGCGTCAAACATCCTATTTAAGAAAAAAATACTAATATTTTGCACATTCACACGTACTTGAACTTGAAAATAATCACGGCCTACATTTTATTAATCAAAAGATAAAGTTGGTAATTTCAGTTCAGCTAGTCACCCAATAGTGATGTATATTTCAACTCATATAAACATACAAAATATTTCCAGGGCAGATGATAATTTGTCCCCACCTGTCTGACTGGGTATCATAGACAAAGTGCTAAATGCATAAAATAAAAAAATTAAGTATTGAATAAACTTTTAACTTTATAAAGGTATTGCATTCATTTTCTCTCATTTATGCTTATGACAAATATACGATAATCAACAAAAGTATAGAATTTATATGCCTATAACATATAAAAATAGTCAGAAACACAAACATATTTTATTTACATGATTGGTGCATATCCATATAACCAAACTGATCATATCTAAAAAATTGTATGATGGTAAAATAAGTTTAAGCTATTGAAAAAATCTAGTGTCTAGTACTAAATTAAGCAAACAAACAAAAATATTACATAGTCACTCAATAATTCTATCATTGGACACAGAACTCAAACGAAACATAACAGTTTTAAGAAGGGGCTATCATAGTGACTGTAATACCATGACAAAATTAAACTAGAATATGTTTTGATGATGAAAACTTCTATAACAACCCAGTCCGAACATTGAACTTCGTTGCTTTTAACGCCCTTTTTGATACACCTGGGCCATATTGGGCAGTGAGTTTTAAAGATGAAGGAAACCAGAGATTTGGTTAGGTAATTGACAAACCTAATCACATACAGGTCGGGAAATTCATTTTTCTTAATAACAAACGGAACTCGAACACTATCTGAGAGGTGATCTGCTGGTAATCATTTAAATAAGCGCCATAAACATATCGGCCATGATCCAGGTCCCGATTTGATCTTTGAATTATATTTATTACAATTGAAATCGCGTGAAAAGTACTCAAAGACACAAATGTTTTTTTATTATGATATCACACATAAAACGTCAAAAATGTGTATTGGAAAAAAAAACACAGTAAAACCAGATATAGGCCAGTTATACCTGTTCTTTACGAATATATAACAACAAATCAAAAGTAGTTTGGGTAGTAAAACAAGATGTAAACCAGTAACAGCTCAACTTCAATATACTTACAAATGAAAAGGATTTCGGGAAGAAAAACCACATCTAGACCACTACGAAAATATACCGACAAATTAAAAAAAATGGAATTTTGTAAATGACCAGAAATATATAGTGAATGCATAATGTAAACAAACTATACATGTGAATTTTATATATACATGACATGCATGATAAACTAATAGTTACTATGTTCAAATCAGAAATTTATGTCTGTAGATTTTCTTTAAAAATTCATAAGCATTAGCATAAGAAGCACGCTAAGCAGGTTCCTTTCCAGCATTTGGGGACAAAAATCCAATCTTTGTCTTCCACGGATTCGACGTCTGACTCTCCCGTTTGGATTAGTTGGCACGTGTTAGTTGTCGTCTGATAGTTAAAACCCATACAAAAACTGAATCTGGATCATAGCAATGCGCATGCAGGTTTTAGTACGACTGCTGTATTAAAAACTGAGGAGGGATATATCATGCCTTGTAACACACAAAAAAATCCCGTAGCTAAAACGAGAAAAAAATAATTCAAAACGTAGAACAAGTTTTTTTGTTAAACTGATTTACACAGAATAATGTATTTATCATAAAATCATAACACCTATAAAAATACAAGTTTCAAGCTAATTCTTTAGTGTTTTATCAAACGGGGTAAACGATATTGAAAAGAAAAATTTAGAATACCTATTTACACGTAAAAGCAGAAACAGTTGAAATACGGTTTAAAAAAAATAACGAACTCAAATTATCTTACACAAAAAAGATAGAAATGTTTTTGTATATTGTTATATATGTATAACAACAAATCTGCTTAATGAAATGGTAAACTTACAACCTTGTACCGTATTCGTTATATGATTTTGTTGAAATAAAATTAAATAGAACACAAAATAAAAGATAAGTGCAAAACAAATAAGTAAGGTTTGGGTTTTGCAAGGACAATTTCAATAGCATTTTCATGTGTAGCATTTCTAAATGTTTACCTTCTTTTTCTATGATCCAATGTGCATTACTGTCTTTAAAACTTCTCAAACCGATCCCTTTTATGGGAAACGGATCAATTTCCACATAGGTACACACACTTTTATCACCACCATGATTTTCTGTGCCAATAGATAACGTGTTGTTTTCCCAGCTTATCCAAAATGGAATAAACTTGTCACATTGAAGTTCATATTCATTGTTCAACCAATAATCGGTCAGATTCTCTAATACTCCTATTTTCCGTCGAACACGAACAGATTTACCACGATCACCACCAAATACTATTTCATAAAGCGAAGCATTCATATCAAGATCTGGAGATGCAGAAAGATAAACAAATGCATTATCGCATGTCTTCACTTGAAATACCAGCAACTGTTTAACTGTTGGGTCTAGTCCGTATGGAATCAATGATATCGATGTTTCTATAATCGAAGGATCAGCACGAATTGCAGTTCCATTTCCTAATGTTGTTATGTGTATTTCATTTACAAATCTTTTGCCTAAAAAGACAAACATAGTGCATTATGAATTTTTATGCAAAAAGTCATTTGACCACAACAAATTTAAAGGTAAAATACCCAATATATATCTCAATAAATGCATCTTACCAAACTTAAATCATTTAAAACGGTATAAAATACTTCCACTTTGACATTTATACACCAACTGTACTTTAATTTAAGCATTTACTTATTAAACGATGAGATATTTGGCGTGTAAGTTGATAAAAGATCAAAAATTGCCTGGAAGCTATTAATCTAACCTTTGATATACTGTAAACGTACTTATTTTCGTAGTACTTATTTTCACGATTTTAGGATTCTATCCATGTTCGCGAGTCCTTAATTTCGCGAAAAATGCTTGACCGCGAAATCCGTGAAATTGAATGCCTCGTGGAAATAAGTACCTTTACAGTATGATAAATTGTAATTTGAGAAAAAATTTGAGCATATGTATTTGCCAAAAAGTCTGAAAGGGTTGTCCAATATTCATACAAAAGAAGTATACAACAACTATTATTACTTCTAATATGATTTCTTCATTATTCTGGAGCTTTTTTGTCTTCATTAATCAAATAATCTTATCTTGAGCCTCTAAAGAGTGTCATCCTAACAAATGATAGAAAGCAGATAAAAAGTGAATCCTAACGCCAAAGGGTGTGGGTGTGCTCATGTAATATTTTGAATATATTTTTTGAAATATACTGGCTCAATTTCCTACATGTATGTTTTAACTGTAACCAAAAAAAAACATAGAGACATGAAATTTACAATACATGTACACAAGTCTGGAAGACCTACCCTTAAGTATGATTTCGAGTTATATATCAAATATTATGAAAGACCTTCTTGCTTTTATATATTATGTATAATTAAAATACAAATGACAACAAAGTTCCAGACAATAAATTTTGCTACGCCTTAAGAGTTACCTTTAATTTCTTTGATGGACAACAATCCAACTGTTACCAACATGAATACATACATTTTCCAAAACGATTGATGTAAATTTTCAATTTAACATTTGGCCCACTTTTATACTCAGACACGATGAATAAGGGTTGAATTCGTTTATTCATACATTTTGAATGATAAGTTCTATTCTGCAAGTAACAAAGGCCTAGTAAATGCACTAAAAGTGCAATCTCTTAGTTAAACAATACTCATTGTGACATCAATTGTTTTTGTGCTATTTTGAGGCTGTTTTGGTTGTATTTCCTAGTAGTGTCTTTTGTCAAAAGCATAAAATGCTGTTTTTAACGTCAATAAAGAAGAAATGTAAAATGAAATGCATTTAATCGATTATCATTTGAGTTCAAATAAATTAAGAGGTACTGCATTCTTGTAGGTAAATATGCATGGGAGTGCATGCTTTTGTCAGTTGTTTTAACAAACCAATTTGATAACAAAAATCTAAAAAGATAAAATGTTCTGTCTTTTCTCCATCCTTCTTAAGTATTTGATTTATTAAAACAGACCTTAGAAGACTGTTAGTTTTTAAAGAAATTAACAAAATTATAAAATAAACATTAAAAATACAATAGTGTAAACTGAGTTCTACGTAATTTTGCTATCTCCATGAATTACTTTTACATATTAAAAGGAGGGCCATCTTTTAAAATCGTTTTATAATCTCAAAAAAGGTACGTGAAGCGGTTTTAATCGTATGATTTTTAAACGCCAAGTTTGGTTTCTATATGCGCAATAAGCGATGAATTATATTGCTGTATTCTGACGTAATCACCATCTCCTCTGTGATGTATCTGCAATATTTTAACTAAGAGAATGGGTGATGCAGAACACAGCTGGAGACACAAGGAGATGCATACAATGGAAGATTGATTCTGAGTTTGAAGATTTCTATTTTAAAGATGACCTCGCCTTTCGAACACATACACATTAGCTTATGCAAGAAAAGACAGAACGACTAGGGTTATACGACTTGAAGATCAGCGATATAAAAACTGTGGAAATGTACCTGAACACAACGGAATGTCAACAAATTCAACTCTACAATAAAGGTTACCATGGAAGCATTATGAAATATTGGACGCATTAGACATTATATTTCCACTGACGCTTGCAAGACTCTCGTATCTGCTCTTGTGACATCACGACTCGATTACGGAAATGCACTCCTCTATGGTGTAAACGCAAGCTTAACATCAAAGCTACAAAGAATTCAAAACACTGCCGCACGATTAGTTACACGTACTAAACGACGAGACCACATTACACCTGTGCTTGTAGAGCTACACTGGTTACCAGTACTTTATAGATCACAGTATAAGATACTTTTATACACTTTTAAAGCATTAAATGATATGGCACCTGTATACTTGAAAGACCTCGTGACTGTGTATCAACCATCAAGAGCACTTAGATCAGAAAACTCTATGTTACTTATTCAGCCTAAGACTAGAACAAAAACATATGGTAACCGTAGATTTGATCAGGCAGCTTCGACACTGTGGAATAGTCTCCCGGTTGCCTTGAGACACGAGAAATCCGTTACAGCTTTTAAAAGACAGTTAAAAACTTTACTTTTTAGAAGAGCATATAGTGATTTTATTTGATTTATTTTCAAAGACGCTTCAAGTTTGTCTTGCTGAGTTTTAGTTTTTAACGGTTTTACTTTTTTAGTAGCTTAGCTTCGTACTTTTAAGGTGATTTTCAATTTTTTATTAGTATTATTTTTGATCCGCCTTACTTTTATTCTTAATGTGTGACTCATTTTTTTTTTATATCCTCCTTAATTTTTTAATTTTTTTTTTTATTCATATAGTTCGAAATTTTTATATCAAATTTCTTCTTCATTATCTTCATTTTTATTTCTATTTATTATGCATATATGTTTTTAATTATTTATGTCTTGAAACTGTGATAATTGTAGATGTATATACGTCATGTATGTAAAGCGCTTAGAGTAATTTTTATTAATTATATAAAGCGCTTAAAAATATTGTAAAAAAAAAAAAAAAAGCACTGATAAAAATGATGTAGGTGTTGGTGACGAATAAAAAAAAGCAACATTGATTTTCATCAATTCTTTAAATGAAACTTTGTAGATTCCAATAATGAAGAGTGTACCAAATTTAAAAATTCTGACACAGAAACGCGAAATATTCAAGTCGCCAAAATAAATGAGTTATAGCACCCAAGAGCTGTCCTATTAATATTACAAAGTTACGTTGCCAGCGAAAGTGACGTTTAACTATAAATGTTGGAGGTTTGTTCCATTGCCCGTGATGGTGACCTGCGTCAGTGGTCAACGGAGATAATTAACAGTGTCTTGTCACCAATTATTGAACAAATGATTGATTTAGGTAATCTAATAAGTTACTTTTGTATTGTTCTGGAGACAAATGATTCTATTTTCAGAGATTCTTCAAGCTGGTTTGTTGTTGATTTGGTGTCTATGCCATTACCAACATGTCACAAGGAATGGAGAAGTCATTAGCTCTGGATTATCTAACATGTACATTGGATTGGAATTCCTGAATGGCTCAGACTCTACAACATGATGCACAATGTGTGAATTATGATATATATGAGTAATTGGTCATTATTTGGTACCAAACTTTTATATCGTTATAGAACGAGCACGATTTATATCTCATACCCCAACGAATCAGCCAAGATTAGTACAAACATCCAGGAAAAAGAAAAGACATTCTAAAGATATAAAGATTTGAAAATTGAAAAAGGAGTAGGGCGATAAGATCCTAATTTAGCCTAGAAATAGGAAGGTTATATAAAAGTGTCCATTTCTGGCCAGAATATAGTGTTCACTCTGCCTAAAAAGAAACATGTCAAAACATTTAAAAATCTAATGACGTTAAAATTCTAGTGATTTTAGCATAAATGACAAAATTTGAGAAATCTTTATACGATATTGAGATGTGGAATAAGTGTACGCGACACAACAAACATAAACAAACAGCAATTCAAAAAATCACAACGGAAAACAGCAAGCAGTCTTCAACATGACCATAGGTCACTGCTTACCGTCTTGCATTTGCCTAAGACTTATAATCCAATACAAAAGTATCAAAACCAATCCCTAAATCATCAACGAAAGACTCAATTCTTGACATAAAACAGTTAATTTTGCATTGTACATTTATCAAAATCATTTCAATATGTGGATCGTGTCTTTCTGGCACATATTCCATATTCTTTCGTATTTAATATTATTTCAGAGTTTGGCTTTAGTGCCGTGTGGAGGTCGTAGAAAGCTTCCCCGTGCTTCAGTTGTATGCTCTTATATATTTTCGAGTACTGGAATAGGTGTTGGAAAGACACAGTTTACATATTTCCAAAATTTGACAACGTTTGGCTATTTCTTTAAAAATTGATAAATTTATTTGTTTGGTCATTGTTGTAATATTTTTTGGCTTCTGTTTTTGTTTTATCAAATCTTATATACTACCGGTTTTCCAAACATTTTACTCCTAGCGTGTCTGATGAAGGTTAATCCAGAAAAGCGCTTCACACGCAGCGAAATTTTGCATTGCACATTTATCAAAATCATTTCAATATGTGGATCGTGTCTTTCTGGCACATATTCCATATTCTTTCGTATTTAATATTATTTCAGAGTTTGGCTTTAGTGCCGTGTGGAGGTCGTAGAAAGCTTCCCCGTGCTTCAGTTGTATGCTCTTATATATTTTCGAGTACTGGAATAGGTGTTGGAAAGACACAGTTTACATATTTCCAAAATTTGACAACGTTTGGCTATTTCTTTAAAAATTGATAAATTTATTTGTTTGGTCATTGTTGTAATATTTTTTGGCTTCTGTTTTTGTTTTATCAAATCTTATATACTACCGGTTTTCCAAACATTTTACTCCTAGCGTGTCTGATGAAGGTTAATCCAGAAAAGCGCTTCACACGCAGCGAAATTTTGCATTGCACATTTATCAAAATCATTTCAATATGTGGATCGTGTCTTTCTGGCACATATTCCATATTCTTTCGTATTTAATATTATTTCAGAGTTTGGCTTTAGTGCCGTGTGGAGGTCGTAGAAAGCTTCCCCGTGCTTCAGTTGTATGCTCTTATATATTTTCGAGTACTGGAATAGGTGTTGGAAAGACACAGTTTACATATTTCCAAAATTTGACAACGTTTGGCTATTTCTTTAAAAATTGATAAATTTATTTGTTTGGTCATTGTTGTAATATTTTTTGGCTTCTGTTTTTGTTTTATCAAATCTTATATACTACCGGTTTTCCAAACATTTTACTCCTAGCGTGTCTGATGAAGGTTAATCCAGAAAAGCGCTTCACACGCAGCGAAATTTTGCATTGTACATTTATCAAAATCATTTCAATATGTGGATCGTGTCTTTCTGGAACATATTCCATATTCTTTCGTATTTAATAACATAGAATGACAAGGACAAACAAAGGCTTTGGCAAAGTTTCCTGGCTTAGGACAGGCACATATAAAATGTGGCGGGGTTAAACTAGTTTTTTGGATCCAACCTTCCCCCTATTGATAAGCTTGCACAAAGCTACATATAAAACACACTGTAAAACTCAATCGACAAAAGTTCAATTCAACAAGAGAGAACCTAAGACAAAATACTGTACGAAAACAACAAGACAAGGAGGAACTCTCTTGAGAACACTCGAAGTTACTGACAACTAGCTAAAAAACATTTATCAATTGATGTAAAAGAATCAAATACATCAGTTCTAAATCCGACACCCCACGTCAAAACAATGAATGATTAAGAATTGTATCACCATACAGAACCGACATACTTGATCGCTGTGGTGCTTATAAATAATACAGTGGATACAAAGTGAAAATTTAACGTTTTAAAGTTACTATCAAGCTATCAATATTTCTGCCAAAACATACCAAATGCAAAGATTTTACTAAAACATTGAATTCGTATCCTTTTTTCAAAAGGTTTTCAAGCCAGTTTTTAATTTCCATAAGGTTGTTTTTGAATTTTTGTGCTTTATAAACTACATTGCTATAAAAGTCAGGATGAGATATTACTTTAACATTGTTGATTTCAATGTACATTTTGGACCAGAAACCATCGTCTACACATGAGAAACAATTTCATACTTTTAGAGAAGGTTAATATGAACCATATTAATAATCTGTAAAAATATTTATTTGTTTCTTGCGTGTGGAGATACTTTTCTAGTCCAAATTGTATCTAAAAGATACTAAAAGATAAAGAAATTGATGAAAGTTAGCGATTTTCTGAATGAAGGTTAGTTTCATTTCATATTTTCCCCCAAATAAATCGTTTAAAAAATCAAAAATATATTCAGTTTCTCATTTTAAGACATCTAATAGATATTTTATCAGCATCTGACAACAGTATTCAAAGGTTGAGATTTGGGTAAAATTTAAGGCAAAAAAAAAAACAGGCCTTATCGCCCCTACCCCTACATGCCAAACACTAGAATTTTTTATTTGGATCTCTATATGTCCGTTTGTATTCGGAATACATAATTTTGTAAGAAACAAATGAAAGATCAAGTGATCATCTCATACCATTACAAAAACAACTACCAAACATCAACTTTGGTCTTTAGGGTAACAGATACAGTTCAGATCCTTCATTAACATAGTCATCCAAGTTTGCAGTTAAGATATTTTTTGCATGTACATAGTAAATAGAAAAGAAACCCATTTCTAATAGACCAGCGACTATTTTCTGTAGGACGTCTAGTTTTCGAGTTTAATGTACCGGAATACCATACGGCTAAAAATGTTGGGAATTAAAGATTGACATCTCTAGTTTCATATTATTTTGTTCGTAAGAAAATCATGTGGTCACAATTTTGTGAAATTAACATTAAATAGGGGTACCCTATTATCTTTATACTCAGTGCTTATGGTAAAAACGATGTATTTCTTTATCACTTTTACGTTAAAATTATTTTACAAAATATTTATAATTAGTAAGATATAAGCTATCAATATATAATACAAAAAGTTAGCAAACATACCACATCGCAAAATAAGAAGCATTTAGAAATGTACTATTATTTACACAATTTTTACATGTTTTTCACTAATAGTTCCAATTGCTTAAGGTGTAGATAACGCAGCATCAAAAAAAGCTTTAAATATGAATTAAAAGGCACCTGTGTGCAAAATTTCGTAATTTTACGTTGCACTTAAACCTCAAAATCGTGAAAGAAAGATATATCACTGAAATGAGATCAATAAAGCGGAAAGTACTTTTCCGATACACGATTGTACTTTAATGTGTCGGTCAATAATGAGTGCGAACCGACTTGTTATTAATGCTCACAAAACGGCATACGGTCTACTTTTGTGATACTAATATTGTCCTTATTTGTATTTTTATTGCATTTGAAGTAAAATAGCGCTTTGATTGTTGCTTTTAGGAACAAAAAGCTTTTCTTTTTGACATCAATTTTGACCGTTTTATAAAATACAAATCAAACCCTTGGGAAACGTTTTTTTTTCCGTATTTTTGGGGGGATAGAATATAGAGTGTTTATAGTTTTATTGGTTGTATTGTTTTCTTTGTTGTTTTTCTTTTGTGCTGTTGTTTAAAATTGTTACTTGTTTCCTTTTTTAGCTCACCTGACCCGAAGGGTCATGTGAGCTATTGCCGTCACTTGGCGTCCGTCGTCCGTCCGTCGTCTGTCGTCCGTCATCCGTCCGTAAACTTTTAGAAACTTTAATTTCTCTGACACCATAAGTCGGATTGTAACCTTACTTGGTGTGGTTATTCTTTGGGGTATGGTGTACAAAATGACTGCTTGGATTGATGATTTGTCAAAAACATGACCGCCATGGCTAAAAATAGAACATAGGGGTCAAATTACAGTTTTTTGCAAATAACTCAAAAACGGTAACAGATATCAAAATTCTTGCAAGCTAAAAGTGATCATCACCTCAAGATCTACCTGCCCAGAAATTTTCAAGAAGATCCAACAACCGATATAGGAGTTATTGCCCTATTTCTGGATTTTTTTCAAAATTTTGCACTTATTTAGCCCTATATCTTAAAAACTATACAAGATATTTTAAAAAATCAAATTGCATATGATTAAGCACATCAAGATCTACATTTCAAGTAATTAGGTCAAACTGTAGAACCATTTCTTTTAGGAGTTATGGCCCTTAAAGCGTCAAAATTTACCATTTTTCTTTACTTTTACCCTGAATTGCAAAGATTAACTTGTCTGATACCATACATCTAACTTCAACCAAAATTGGCACAGTTGTTTAATAGCATTAATGCTACAATTCTATCGTTCGCGACGGTGCGAGTTCCGGGTGGCGAATAGGCCCGTAGCAGCGCTAAGCTTGTCGGTAAAAGTCCACTAAAGAGCGCTCAGAAACCTGACATCGGGTCAGGCTGCTTTGCCCACAAAGCGACTGGGATGTGTGCCCCATGTGCTTGAATGGGGCAGCCCTGACATCAAGAGATGCGGGGTCGTCAGGCGATAATGCGGAAAACCTGACCGCAAAACATAGTGGTGCACCGTATTGGGAAAAATGTCACGTTCCACGCACGTTAAAGAACCCTGCTGCAGGTCTCTGTAAGAGTAGGACCCGTAGAATCCCCATGCAGGAGGCTAAATTTCACGTCCCTACCCGTTACTCCTTTTTCCAGTGGCAGTAAAAACTTTCCTATCCGATTGGCCTTGTGTCCCCATTTCCTCCACTTTATCATCATTTCATGTTCAATGTATCACCACTTTCATGTTCATCTCCCGGATATAGCCGAAATCGTGCTGCTTGGGAGTAAAGCAATAACTAACTAACTAACTAACTAACTAACTAACTAACTAACTAACGGATATTTTATTCATCAATAAATATGGCCTCCATGGCTTAAAATAGAACATAGGGGTCAAATTACAGTTTTTTGCAAATAACTCAAAAAGGTAACAGATATCAAAATTCTAATGGAAACAAAAGTAATTAGCATCTCAAGATCTACCTGCTCTGAAGTTTTCAAGAAGATCCAACAAACGACATAGGAGTTATTGCCCTTTTTCTGGATTTTTTCAAAATTTTTCACTTATTTAGCCCTATACATGTATCTTGAAAACTATACATGATATTTCAAAAATTCAAATTGCATATGATTAAGCACATCAAGATCTACAATTCATGTAATTATGTCAAAGCTGTAGAACCATTTCCCTTAAAGCGTCAATATTTACCATTGTTCATTACTTTTCCCCTGACTTGTCTGACACGGTAAGACCAACTGCATCTTAACATGGCACACTGTTTGATAGCTTATATGCTATAACTCTATCGTTCAGATTTTTGATTCGTAAAAAAACATGGCCACCATGGCTAAAAATAGAACATAGAGGCACATTTTCTGGATTTTTTCAAAATTTTTCACTTATTTAGCCCTATATCTTGAAAACTATACAGTCATGATATTTCAAAAATTCAAATTGCATATGATTAAGCACATCAAGATCTACAATTCATGTGATTATGTCAAAGCTGTAGAACCATTTCCCTTAAAGCGTCAATATTTACCATTATTCATTACTTTTCCCCTGACTTGTCTGACACGGTAAGACCAACTGCATCTTAACATGGCACACTGTTTGATAGCTTATATGCTATAACTCTATCGTTCAGATTTTTGATTCGTAAAAAAACATGGCCACCATGGCTAAAAATAGAACATAGAGGCACATTTTCTGGATTTTTTCAAAATTTTTCACTTATTTAGCCCTATATCTTGAAAACTATACAAGATATTTCAAAAATTCAAATTGCATATGATTAAGCACATCAAGATCTACAATTCATGTAATTAGGTCAAAGCTGTAGAACCATTTCCCTTAAAGCGTCAATATTTACCATTGTTCATTACTTTTCCCCTGACTTGTCTGACACGGTAAGACCAACTGCATCTTAACATGGCACACTGTTTGATAGCTTATATGCTATAACTCTATCGTTCAGATTTTTGATTCGTAAAAAAACATGGCCACCATGGCTAAAAATAGAACATAGAGGCAAATTCCATTTTTTTGCTAATAACTCAAAACTGGTTTCAGATATCAAAATTGTGCAAGAATTGAAAGTGATCAGCATATTAAGATCTACCTGTCCTGAAATTTCGGAAAAGATCTGACTGCTGATGTGGGAGTTATTGTTCTTTTTCCTAATTTTTGCCAAATTTGCACTTATTAAGCCCAATATCTTGAAAACTAACCAAGATATTTTATAAATTTAAATCCTATATCGTTAAGCACAATAATATCTACAAATATATGTATCTGTGTAGTTAGTTCAGGTGAGCGATTCAGGCTCTTGGGAGCCTCTTGTGTTTAATTTTGCCCGAGATTAATTATTATGGTTTTATTGCTGTTTTTTTTTAACAATTTATGGCATTGTTGTAAGTTTAGAGTTGCATTTGATACATGATGACGAGCTTTGATAGTCCAGTTAAGTTTGCTCCTTGGAAGCCCAAATGAAAGAGAGATGATTTTTTTTTATTGGTTAAGCGTGTGATTTGTCAACAAGATTCGTCTGAAAAAAACTGAAATATTGGTAAGAAAAGTTTTGCTATTGCACAAGCAAAACGCAAAGACTATCGGCAAAACCAAAGACTGTCGTCGTTACATCCCTGCCCATGAAATATGTAACAAGATTGGAACAGTCTTGTGCAACGTGCTGCCTGCTGCTCATGTGATAACGGGATGTGATACTACATCGTCTTTCTTTGGTATATGAAAGAAGACAGTATATATATATATACCGTATAGCGGGAAATTTTCGCGAGCTTCTAATTTTCGCTATGTTCGCGACCATTACTCTATCGCGAAATTTAGAACCTGCGAAAAATAGAATTAACATACATTTGTATTGGGAATATTATTAAATCGCGAAAATAAATGTACGCGTATATAACAACTTGGACATTTTGTATAAAATCGCGAAATTTGCACGCCGCGAAAATTACCCGCTATACGGTATAAGGTTTTAAAGGAACATAAGACAGAATTTGAAGACCTGCGAAACATTTCAGCGAGTGACATCGAAACGTCTATAGATGTTTGTATAAAGTTTGTTACAAGGCTGTGTATGACCAAAAGTCAAAATTTAAAAGTGAGCACATGAGTTCTCGTTTAGCACAAACAGAAAGAATCTTATTAAATTGCCACCAAGCGAGACAACGTTTTATCAGCACGAGCTTAGGGTTGTTTTACAGGTTAATATTTGGACATCATCATCTACAGCAGCTCAACCCCCAACCCTTTCCCCTATGCAGTTTTGTATGCAAAATAATAACGGCCTGATGCCAATTTATTTTGAAGGACAAACATCATCTGATTTTTGCATGACTTCCTGTGCACTTGTAAGTGAAAAATGTTTGTTCAAAAAGTTGTTTATGTTTTGAGCAAATTTTTCCTGCACTGACCTTTGTCCTTGTCAAGTCAGTTCTGATTGTAGAAACCCAAATACTCGGATTTCTATATATGACGATGCAGATGAAATTTGGGGTTTTGACAACAGTGAAAACTTAACACAAACAATTCAGTATGTATCCTCTTTTCTTCTTTTTCCAATAGATCAACCAAGAATATAAATATTGACATGTTTTCTCATATTGACTGATCATATTTTAACTGACATTCTGTTTTCCGAGGACCTCTGGAATGGTCTCATTGTACTTTGTGTCTTTTATCGGTCTTTTTTTCCATGTCACCTTGATTGTCGTACTTGTTTTGAAGTTTGCGTTTTAGCTTTTAAGTATGATTGTCACTTTTATAAGCTCCCGCTCAGCGGGAGCTAAATTGACTGAGTATGATGCCTCAAACCGGAAGACGTATAAGCTAGTCAGAAATCCGCACTCAATAACACGGAATGCAAAATTAAATTCCTTTTTTGTAATTTTCAATTTTAAAAAATAATAAACATAGTTATTGTATTAAAATATTTTTTTTCAAGTATTTCCAGCTATGAATTGTTTTAAATATAAAGAATTTAAAAAAAATAGTACTACTATTTTGGCGTCCATTCTTATCACTAGAGGTCGCTCCCACCATAAAAAAATGACAGAAGCGCGGGAACCTGTCATTCTAATTTTCACGAAACAACACCCCCCTAAAAAAGCGGTGCATTGTCAACCAAACAAATAACTTGAATGTTTCAGCAGACAAATTTCATTTCCTGCAGTCATTACATTTACTTTGTCCCCAGTAAACATATTTGTTTTTGTTAATTTCTCTCTACCCGGCTTTGAATTCGAAATGAAAGTAGAAATTCTTAGGGTGTTCTCTGCGAGGTCCGCACAAATTCACTTCCTTGTTCTGTTGGCAGATGCGTAACTCGAATGATCAAAGCCCTATCCGTCTTCGCATACTTCGGCGGGACAGGGCTTGAACTCGTCCAATGGAAATTTTCCGTCACTCGCTGTCCAGTTCAGACAGCCAATCAAAATCCTTTTAATGATGTTAATTAATTAGTTGATAAAATTAGTTTGTTCTTTTCTAAAACAGATATGACAAAAAGGTGTGAATTATGTGATAATTAATAATAAATTAATGATAATGAATTTTATCTACACTGATCCTAAGAAATTTTGGTCAACACAACTTATGCTCATCTGACAAATTTTGACGAATTATTATCGTATGAGCATTCAGGCATTAATGTAGTGACTGTAAGAAGCGAAATATAACGACTGTATTATTCGGGTTGGCAGATGCGTTCCTTTTTTAAATTTATGCAAAAGCTTGCGTTTCTTAGCTTGCTGTTATTGAAAGATAATGAGTTCTTGCTTTAATTAAATTATGAGGAACCATATACAAGGAAGTTACTTAATCTGTGGGAGCTTTTCAGGTTTAACCTGTATCATATTAATTGGTTTAATATAATGTGATGTGCTTATATTTATGTATAAAAAAACAAACAAACAAACTGGGAATTCTAGACATTTTTGTTCAGATGGTCAGCCCATAGACCTACCCAGCGTGTCCCCAGGTTGCGGATAGGGAAAGCATAGCCGGGGTTTCTCTCCCGGGGGTTGTCGAGTTGATTACGTTTAACCTAACCGCGGATAATAGTGGGCATGTGTGCGTTGTGGCTGACCTAATAGATAGTAACATCAGAATAATTAAGCAGATTTTTAAAAAAAAGTGGCTTATAAATCTTACTTTTGAAAACAAAAGCTGTACATTTGCTTCCTTTTCTTTCACATGCCAACTATAATTACTCTAAGTAATGTAACTAAAATTGTCAATAATCACGTCTTGACAAAAACATATCCTATGAATCATTAAGTACCCCTATTCTTTACAGAATATCTATGTTTTTTGAAAAAAATACTACATTTTGTACTAGTAGACTCAATTAAAAATTTGGTTCAAAAGTAAGTAAAGGTAAAAAATAAATTTGATGCATAAACTAACACATAACGATGAAAAATGTCTAAAATGCCCATATATATTTACTAATTTTATTTTTAAAAATTAAGGGTGTAAAAATTTCGAAAATACATAGCTGAATTTTGGCGCTATTATTTCGCCTCACACCGTCAACATGTAGGGGGATTGTGACAAAAATCCTCTTATCTATATTCTTATCAAACAAAATAATGATTTTTATTGCCGTTGAGTAAAGAAAACCTTAAATTTTTGCTTTTATATGATTTGACTGATTTTTTACAATTTTTATGGGCTGACCTTTGACCTCCAATTTATAAAAACGTGACCATTTCTCATTTTTACGAACAAAATTTCTGAATGCGTCTCATGATTCTCTTTCCAATGATATATCATACAGCTGTGTGGTCTTCCGGTCCATTAAGTCAAAAAAAATATCTTAAGGTTGCAAGTCTATAAACGGATCCATTTTCATCATAATTAATGTTGAATGTTAGATGCTTTCCAGTAAAATTGGAACAAGTAAAATATTTTGGAAATATTCGAAATTGCAAAACTTTTAATCATTGGTAATTTTTTTAAACTGTCCTTTGTTATACAATATATAGAAAACTGTTTTGTTTACTTTGCAACCATTTGTGAAAAGCAATACTTATAATAAACCTTAAAATTGGTTTAAAAGTAATTTTATGCAGATTTGTAAGATTTTCTGAGAACAAGAAATAAATATATTGAAAAGTACTGTCCATTGCACTCATTTTGAAATCAGCCATGATGTTGGTGAATAGTACTTTTAAAGAGTGGCACAAACAATATAGTGTCATCGTGCTCATTTTTTTTTTGTTATTTGCAAAATTTGTGACGTCAAAATATTTTTCCAACAACATCGTAAAAATTTTCCTCTTAAACTGTATAGTTTTCCCTTAATGCCGGTCGCTGATAATAAAGACGAGTAGAATAATAAAATAATGTGTCGAATCTGAATTGCCCTTAAACGTCCGGTTAAGTAATTTTCCTTATTTTTCTATTTTTACTTTCTTTATCTGTCAAGGTATATGACGAATGAGTGACAAAGTCTGCATCAAAGTTGAGGTGATGTCAATGTTAACTCACATTCAATTATTCTATCCTCATGTTTTTGTAGGTTATGGAGCATGGTATTAATTTGTGAGCTGTGGCTCACTATTTTTGTAAGTGTTTTTGTTACACATTTAATTGTGTCAAACCAAAGACCGTGCGAGGAAGTTTTCAAACTGTATCTAAATATAAAAGTGTATTATAACCGGTTTAAAGATTAGAAATACAATTAATTTTGCAGTTAAGATTGCAGTTACTGTTGAAATTTGTCTGTTTCTTCAAAGTGTTGGTCATTGCCCCTTGTTGTCTTGAACTTTAAGTTGTTTTTCTTAAGAGGCCGTTACTAAACTTGCCAGTTTACCGGGGTTATATATATCCTCAGTTGCTCTTTTGTTTGTATTTTTGTTCAAAATAATGATAATGGATTATGCTTAAGTTTAAATGGCAATCAAAATCGAAATAGTGTACACATTTCGAGTAAAATCTGGAGAAAAAAACTATCTGATCGACTCAGCATAATGTGTACTTTTGCACCAAAACAATAACAAAACAAACAACAAACACAATGCAAGTAGTCTAATTATACCCCCTTTACTCATACATGAGGTCGAGGCTTATGTTGATTAGTATGTGAAAATTGTACGACGTAAGCAAATAAACCTTAAATAACATTGTTTAAGTCAGTCAAAGTTTTTATATAGTTAACGCATACTGACCGAGATAAGATATGATAAGATAAAATAAAAAGGCTAGCTTTACCAGAGATATTTAATACGAAAAACATAGTACACTCGTGGACTCTGAAGAAAAAATGTTGTCGATTGTTCTTAGGTTTTGTATGTATCATTTTGTTTTGTTGAAGTGTTTGTATGTCTGCCAATTGTGACCTTGTCTTTTGTGATGAACGATGTTTGATTGCCCCTTTGGTACACCTTTGCTTCTTTACATATATTAAAATTTTCAATTAAATAATGACAATGATGATATCTTCAAGGATGCTCGCTGGTCTTGTTTTGGTATTTCTGTCATTTTTTTCGGAATCCTCTGGATTTTACCATCAAAATAGGGTTAAAAGTTTTGCCCACGAACCCCCTTTTTGCTTGTTATCAATGTCTTTAATATGTCATAAAGAGGTTATCAACAAATTTTTATCAAATCCTATTTATTCTGTCATGGGTTTTAACAGCTAAATATTGTTAATGCTAAACCTATGAAAAAGTCAGAGAAAACATTTTCCCGCCAAAACTTTAACGTTAATTATCTTTAAAACGAGGTCACAAACCTATCAAAATGTTTTGCTTATTTTATATCTTTTACTTTTATGTTTTCATTTAATGCATAACATTTGAAACCTATTTATTTTCAATTAAAGTAGCGAACATCCTTAAGGTTTTTTTCAACTTGTGACACTGTGTTTCATTGAACAATTTATATCAGCATAACTAGTCAAAACTAGTTTACAATACTAAAAGTCAGGTACGCCACAAGGTTAAAAGGTAAAATCGAATTTTAAATACACATAAACATATCACTTAAAATCAAATATAAAACGATAGAGGGGCCCGAGTACTTTCGGTCAAAAGACCTTCTTCAGGGAAATAAAAACTGGGAGAAAAAAGAGAAACACCCGCACAGTACAAAGACAAGGACAAAACTAGTTTAATCTGTATATAACTGACATGTTGATATCTGTCTTAAATCGATTTAAAGCCGGGATAGACATTTGTTCAGTTTGTTTGAAGTATTTTGGTTTGGTTTATATATCACACACGGAAATGATTTCATATATGTTTGACACCAAAACGTCGCAATGGACAAAAAAAAACAAAAAAACTTTTGTATGTGTTTACTGAGCTGAGAGTAAATTAAATAAAGAGGAAGAAAAAGAAAATTAAGTTCAATAAACATTCGTACAACAACATGACCGATAACATATTTTTTAAAAAGAAACATACTTCAAAATAAAAACGTCTGTTAATTTTGGTGCTATTTTTATCTTAGACTAATATTGAATGCCATTTTATTTCCATTTAAAAAAATTCCATTCGAAAATTTTCACCTGTGAAGCAATTCTTATTAAAAGCCCCTAATTATAGTATTTTGTTATCTCACAAATAGTTTGTCATTTAGTCAAATCTATTGAAGAACTTATTAAGTTATATATGTATGTTGTGTACAAGTTACAATATTGTACATGTTGCAACATGTACAAACAAGCTGTACATGTTGCAACATGTATAATGCAATCATACAAGTTGCAACATGTACACTATTTGTTGTACGTGTTGCAACATGTACAAACTTTTTAAAGAGATTTGTTCTAACTTGTACAATTGATCAGTTAAGACATTTATGTTTCCTTGATTTGTAAATAAAAAGGGTCAAATACATAAAAGACAGTTGTAAATTAATTCTGTTTGTTTTTTTATTTTAAAATCTACCCAGAAACTTTTGTAAGCCATTTGGATTAAATTATAATAGAAATGATAGAATTAAAAAGATTTATAGGTTCTTACATACGTTTTTGGATAAGACCGGCTGATCTTTCACGAGTGATAGAATTTTTCAGTCTTTTTGCGAGTGGAATGCAGCGGAACGAGTCAAAAGACCAAAAAAATTCTATCAAGAGTGAAAGATCATTGCCGGTTTTCCAAGAACGCATGTAAGTACCTATTTCTTCCGTAAGAAATTAAATTTTATATTCTGAAACCTTAGATGACTTCATTCTAAAAACCGAAAGTATAAAATAACAGTGCATTTCATAGGTCGTCATCATTGATCAATATCAGTACCGGCGGTTATTATTGGATAATTGACCAGTGTGATATCGCTGCACGTGCTAGCATCTCAACCTGGTCATCTCACACTGAAAAGAGTCATTTTAATACGGAAGAAATCTCAATGACCACTCAGCTAGCTGAGAAGATGTTTAAAGGTAAAACACTACAAGGTTGCCAAAATGAGTGAAACACAGATGAAGGTCTATCAAGAGATAGCATGCCATGAACAATTCTGAAACAAACAATGCCTTTGGTGAGGGAGATACACCAGCTCTCATACAAGAATTGAAAAAGGCCCAAGCAAGCAGCAGCCAAAGGGACTTGCTCCTCTCTTTCAGCATTTTGTTGAGAGTCAATGTGTCATGCGAAAAAAAAACGACATGGCACACTGACTAATAAAATATTGATAGAGGGGCGCATGTCCCTTTGCAGCACCTTACAACTTAACTGCCTTAGATAGGAGAGTTCTAAAGTTCTTCAATGTGATCAAAATTGAATCTTTTTAGAAGCTCATTTGAAAAAAAGAAAGAAGCTCATTTGAGGGAATTTGTTTTGAAGGGTAAATTTATTAGAGATTATAATTAGTGTCCATAGGAGTTATCAAGTGTGAACGAGAGTAGTGCATAATGATAAAACGGTTACATGAGAAGGACACAGATTGAGTTAAAGGATATGTGATTGTAAGTGTAGCTGATGTACCTGATGTTAAGTGGAGTTTGAGGCTGTATGCAAAATTTCAGTGAGTAGAAGGCAATTGTCTATTTTTTTTTGTAATTGTAACAGGAAAAAATAATTGTAAGGAAAGATGGGATATCCCAAAACACAAATTGCAATGTAACTTGAAGTGTCATTCATATACACCTTGCAATAAAAGTCGACTGGTCAATATTGCTGAAACTGTCCTTGGCATATTTCTGAAAAAAAATCTTGATAACATTTGTGTTTTTAAATAAAATAATGGAGCAGTCGCACATGACAGCTAATGCCCTTGCACTGAACATTAAAATGTAAGTGGAGGTGGCCTAAATCTAAACAGATGTCAATTACTATCCAAGATATACCCACTTTCCAAATATCATTCCTCTACTAATTATAATTGCCAAGATTTTCACCTTAATCCAAGATATTGACAACGTATGCATGGTATGAACAATCGCACCAACAGCTATATCCACTCATAAGCTCCGTTGGGCTCAGGGATAATAAAGCAGAATTTCGAGCAAATTGCATCAGGAGATCATATAGCTACTATTTATCGTTATATGCCTTTTGTACAAGTTAGAACAAATTTCATTCAAAAGTTTGTACATGTTGCAACATGTACAGCAACAGGTGTACATGTTGCAACTTGTACGATTGCACCATACATGTTGCAACATGTACATTTTATTTGTACATGTTGCAACATGTACACAACATATATACCAATGTAAGTTTAAATGACTGGAAATCAGTATTGTCAAACAAAATAACAATACCTGTATGCCTAGCTTGACTTTGCATTTCTAAACTTTAAACAATAATTTAAATTGTCTTATTAAAACCGGTACTTGTAATTATGCAGAATAAGCATAAACCTTAAGAATTTTGGTATTTCAAATTCTATACGCTGAAAAATGCATTTAAAGTACAATAAAATGGATATTTATTTATTTGTATTCTACTGTACCAAGACTTTTTAAGAAGATAAAGGTTGTCGCTTTTCATTTTTTTACACCGATGGTCGTTTTAATCTTAATCTGTCATGTCAAACATATGGGCACCTTTTAAAAATTATCAGAGACTGAAAATGATTAAACTGTTTCATATATCTTTTATTACTTTCCCATTTCCAGACATCATTCATGTTTTTCTTGCGGTCTACATGTGCCTTCAGGATAAAGATAAGAAATGCAATCGCTGTTCTGTTAATTTTTATTTTTTTATTTTGATATTCACAATGTGACTTGGTGTCATGCATACCATATCTTTTCTTCTTATAGATGCTGTGGGGCGCTCCTTGAAATATAGATATACAGCATAACCAAATTAACCATTTTATAAACGTTTTGTTTTATTAATTTGTAATATACATTTTTGATACAACATACATAGCATTTTGTACTTTTACATTGTTTTTTAATACCTAAATACCGAGTCATATTTATGTTTGTATGTCTTACTTATATTTACATTTGATTGATTGTTTAGCAGCTGAATCAAGGGTTGGTTGTGCCAGTTAAAGCACCACATACACAGCAACAACGCTGTCAAAGGAGGAGATAATTAACAATGATAACTTTGTCATCTCTTCCTTTGTCATTTTCGCTGAAAAAAGAAATGATGACTTCCTGCCTTGTATTGGATTCCAATTACATAAGACTCCATACCAACAACGTCTTATTGCTGGTCACCCTTATGTCCAACTAAACATCTTTCAGCTTTGTTAACATCAATAATGATGGCAATAAAATCTATTTAAAACTTTTATGATGTTGTTACTCTAGAAATGGTGTCAATCAAATGTGGATTCTCAAATATTCTAAATAACTTATGGTAATTCTCCATTCTAGATTACTTTCAACTTGAAGTAGTATTCAGACTTTTGCCTTCTCTACCTTATATTCTTCAAATCCACATTTACAATTCATTTCTCGTTGGCACGTTTGATTAAAGAAGCAGAAGTACCAATGGGATATCCGAATGTCAAAAGTCCGAAAAGGCAGAGACAAAACTAGTAAACACCGACAAGGACGGGACAAAAACAGACAACATGTAAAACATGGAAACACAAAATTACTGAATATCAATCAACAACGCGAACTCCAGTCGAAACAAAAGTGAACTCAGGTGCTCCGGAAGAGTAAGCAGTTCCTGCTTGCTATAGCACACCCTTCGCGTTGCCAATAGTCTATTCATCGTGTCAAATCCGGTAAAGAAGGACGAACCAAAACCCTATGACAAACTGACATCTGCACTTATCTGAGAGATCGAAATCCCATATTTGTCTATAAGTCCATGATGTCTTCCGTAAAATTTCTTGAGTTAAAACAGCAGCCGTGGAGCAACATAAACTTGTGTAAGCAATTTTTGCGTCCGACGTGTCGCTCTGCTAAGGAAATCAATGTAAATCTTGCACGCTTTGGAGTAACGAATCAATTGAGATACGTAAACTCCATAAGCTGGAGCGGACGAAATGTTGCTACACAAGAAGGGAAAGTTGACGATAGGATAATTGAAGTCATCACGTTTGTCATAGAGCCTTGTTTAAAGTCTTCCTTGAGAGTCAATTTCTAGATGTAAATCTAAATATGAAGCAGACTTCCTAGAATCCGTTGTGTCCTTTATCTCATGCTCCTGGGGATATATGAGATTGAGAAAGTCACCGTAGCTTTGTCAAAAAGAACGAAAAACGCAGCTACAAATATTTGGTAGCCGATTATATAAAGTTATTTTGTCATCCATGAGTCTAGTAAGAAAAACTAAATAACTGAAGATCAAATAACAGAAATGCTAAACTTTCTTATTGACAAAATATTTGTTCAGTTTGGCAGATATGTTTTTCAGCAGACAATTGGAATTCCAATGAGTACAAATTGTGCTCAATTGCTTTCCGATTTGTTTTTCACTCATATGAAATGGACTTCTTACAATATTCTAAACAAAGAGGAACCCAGAGTTGCTTTATCCTATCTCACATTTCGTTATATTGATGATACCCTTTCACTTAAAAATCCTCGATGTGGTGTCTATTTACATTCATACATCCTCAGGAACTTGAGATAAAGGAGTATACAGATTATATGTGGTCCGTTTCATACATGAATTTTGATTTCTTTCTTGAAATTGGCATACAAGGAAGGCTTTATACAAAGCTCTTTGATAAACGTGATAACTTTCCCTTTCTCTAGCATATGGATTTTTCGTATCATACATGTAACTGTTCGTTATTCCTGAAAAAATTGTGGGTGCCAATCAACATCTGGTTCATGTTGTATAAGAGTTTAATTTTAAATGTGTCACACCCTTTACTATAAAATATGACTATTAAAATAAACAAGAGGCTCCCAGGAGCCTTAATCGCTCACCTGGTCTTGATGTTAACCCTATAAAGAACTTTGTAGAGCTAAATAAGTTGAACATTTAAGCAAGCATGGAGTCTTCGTATCACAATTGATTTGTTACTCAAGAGCTTGCGGGAATTTCATCGATTTCATTGGCAGAGCGTCACGTTTGAAACAGAAAATGCTGACACAGGGTTATGTTGCTCCACGGCTGCTGTCTTCACTTAAGAATTTTACGGTAGACACCTTGCACTCGTAGACAAATATGGGATTTCTATCTCTCAAATGAGTGCAGATGTTGGTTTGTCGTAAATATTGTTTTGTCTTCCTTCACCGGATTTGACACACTGAAATGGAAATTAGCAACACGACGGGTGTGCAATAGCAGGCAGGAACTGCTTACTCTTCCGGAGCGCCTGAGTTCACTCAAGTTGCGACTTGAGTTCGCGTTGTTAATTTCCGTCGGTTGATTTTGTGATTTCTGTTTCTTCGTGCTGTTCTTGTTCGTGTTTACCGGTTTCGTCGTTGCCCTTTTGGACTTTTGACAATCGAATGCCCCATTTGTACCTCTTTGCCCCCTTCTTTCTTAAAGGTAAAACATATATATCTTGATTAGTCTTGGTTTTGGCTTCCATTTTTTCTTAAAACCCACGTGTATCAAGCACATGGCATGTTTTTGCTTCTATTTTGGTCAATTCTGATTTGTTGTCCAACAAAGATAAAACGCTCGGCTGCAGTTGCTTACTATCGGAAAATCACATCTAATCGAGTATAATTGGTTAAAAAATCGATACCTTTCAATTAATTGACAATGAACAAACATTTATTTGATAATTGGCTTATTACACCTGATATTTTTAACGCAATTTTTATAGAGTCTCAGCCTATATCGGCTTAGGAAGAACACTGGTCCGAGTATTTCCACTACCTTGATAGAGCAACACAGCTAACTAGTAAATTTTAAACACAATGGTATGTTGCTCCCTGGTTGTTATCATCACTCAAGAACTTCATGTGCTTGTAAACAAATACGGGGTTTCTACCTTTCAGATGAGCGCAGAAATTGATTTGACATGATTTGGTAATCTCATTATTTCCGAATTTGACAAACAAATAAATCAATCTTTGGCAACGTGACGGGTGTGTTATAGCAAGCAAGAACTGCTTTCCCTTCTGGAGCAACCGAGTTCACTCTCGTTTCGACTTGAGTTCACGTTGCTAATTGTCGTTAAGTTGTTATGTGTATTTTCTGTTTGGTATGTGTAAAAAAATATTCATTATTCATGCAATAGGGTTAACATAAAGTTGATTATAAAATTTTATTATTTTATATACAAATGTGCAGAAATTATTATTTCTTACTTTTGAAATATTAACAAGTCATGTATGGCCGAAACCGTTTGTGTCACTAAACGGATTTGTTCCTTTTGAATCTTGAAAGAATTTTAACCTCACAAGCACTGAGAACTCCCACACAATCGGGTATCGTTTGAATCAATGTTTCCCATTTGTTTGTCTCTGTCCAGAATAGTCTACTTGTACTCATGTATTTTTCTTCTTTGTTTCTCTTACGACAAATTACTTCTGAGTTTCCGATTGAAAGATTTTCAAAGTAAGCGCATTCATTTCTTTGAATATAAGTGGTACAGTTCAGGGTTGAGAAAACCACTATTTCCTTTCTTTCAGAAAATATATAGATGTTTGAATCAACAGCGCAAGTTTTCATCAATTTAAATGAATAAGGAATCTCAGTAAGTTGCTTAACATTTTTTGTAGAAGGATTAAAAACATAGACCGCAGTGGTGTTTGGTTTTATTTTTTGTTCATTGGCTATTATTGAACAAAAGATATAAATCAAATCATTGCAGACGACAGACGACGGATAAATCGGCAGACTTTCTCGTGGTAGCCTTGCAACAATATTCCAGGGACCACTTTTGTTGCTGAAGCCATGTTCCTCAATTTCTAAGACCCTCCTGCTCTCATAAATTCCACCAATTGCATAACAATGATGATCGTAAGATATGAGATTAAATAACGAACGCTCACACCTCAAACTCCCTAGCTTTTCACACTCGTGCAATAGTGGATAAAAGCAGTAGACTGATTTTCCATAGGAACAAAACAAATGAGGCTCGACTGTCTCGTCTGCTGGAATGCAGTGGCATTGAAATACCTTATCCTTTTCTTTACTTGTTATTTTCAACTCAGTGCATTTCAAACTCAAGTTGTTATCATAAACATTTGC
>CAXARO010000936.1:0-167624 GCA_963971305.1 Arcuatula senhousia
CTAACCCTAACCCTAACCCTAACCCTAACCCTAACCCTAACCCTAACCCTAACCTCTAACCCTAACCCTAACCCTAACCCTAACCCTAACCCTAACCCTAACCCTAACCCTAACCCTAACCCTAACCCTAACCCTAACCCTAACCCTAACCCTAACCCTAACCCTAACCCTAACCCTAACCCTAACCCTAACCCTAACCCTAACCCTAACCCTAACCCTAACCCTAACCCTAACCCTAACCCTAACCCTAACCCTAACCCTAACCCTAACCCTAACCCTAACCCTAACCCTAACCCTAACCCTAACCCTAACCCTAACCCTAACCCTAACCCTAACCCTAACCCTAACCCTAACCCTAACCCTAACCCTAACCCTAACCCTAACCCTAACCCTAACCCTAACCCTAACCCTAACCCTAACCCTAACCCTAACCCTAACCCTAACCCTAACCCTAACCCTAACCCTAACCCTAACCCTAACCCTAACCCTAACCCTAACCCTAACCCTAACCCTAACCCTAACCCTAACCCTAACCCTAACCCTAACCCTAACCCTAACCCTAACCCTAACCCTAACCCTAACCCTAACCCTAACCCTAACCCTAACCCTAACCCTAACCCTAACCCTAACCCTAACCCTAACCCTAACCCTAACCCTAACCCTAACCCTAACCCTAACCCTAACCCTAACCCTAACCCTAACCCTAACCCTAACCCTAACCCTAACCCTAACCCTAACCCTAACCCTAACCCTAACCCTAACCCTAACCCTAACCCTAACCCTAACCCTAACCCTAACCCTAACCCTAACCCTAACCCTAACCCTAACCCTAACCCTAACCCTAACCCTAACCCTAACCCTAACCCTAACCCTAACCCTAACCCTAACCCTAACCCTAACCCTAACCCTAACCCTAACCCTAACCCTAACCCTAACCCTAACCCTAACCCTAACCCTAACCCTAACCCTAACCCTAACCCTAACCCTAACCCTAACCCTAACCCTAACCCTAACCCTAACCCTAACCCTAACCCTAACCCTAACCCTAACCCTAACCCTAACCCTAACCCTAACCCTAACCCTAACCCTAACCCTAACCCTAACCCTAACCCTAACCCTAACCCTAACCCTAACCCTAACCCTAACCCTAACCCTAACCCTAACCCTAACCCTAACCCTAACCCTAACCCTAACCCTAACCCTAACCCTAACCCTAACCCTAACCCTAACCCTAACCCTAACCCTAACCCTAACCCTAACCCTAACCCTAACCCTAACCCTAACCCTAACCCTAACCCTAACCCTAACCCTAACCCTAACCCTAACCCTAACCCTAACCCTAACCCTAACCCTAACCCTAACCCTAACCCTAACCCTAACCCTAACCCTAACCCTAACCCTAACCCTAACCCTAACCCTAACCCTAACCCTAACCCTAACCCTAACCCTAACCCTAACCCTAACCCTAACCCTAACCCTAACCCTAACCCTAACCCTAACCCTAACCCTAACCCTAACCCTAACCCTAACCCTAACCCTAACCCTAACCCTAACCCTAACCCTAACCCTAACCCTAACCCTAACCCTAACCCTAACCCTAACCCTAACCCTAACCCTAACCCTAACCCTAACCCTAACCCTAACCCTAACCCTAACCCTAACCCTAACCCTAACCCTAACCCTAACCCTAACCCTAACCCTAACCCTAACCCTAACCCTAACCCTAACCCTAACCCTAACCCTAACCCTAACCCTAACCCTAACCCTAACCCTAACCCTAACCCTAACCCTAACCCTAACCCTAACCCTAACCCTAACCCTAACCCTAACCCTAACCCTAACCCTAACCCTAACCCTAACCCTAACCCTAACCCTAACCCTAACCCTAACCCTAACCCTAACCCTAACCCTAACCCTAACCCTAACCCTAACCCTAACCCTAACCCTAACCCTAACCCTAACCCTAACCCTAACCCTAACCCTAACCCTAACCCTAACCCTAACCCTAACCCTAACCCTAACCCTAACCCTAACCCTAACCCTAACCCTAACCCTAACCCTAACCCTAACCCTAACCCTAACCCTAACCCTAACCCTAACCCTAACCCTAACCCTAACCCTAACCCTAACCCTAACCCTAACCCTAACCCTAACCCTAACCCTAACCCTAACCCTAACCCTAACCCTAACCCTAACCCTAACCCTAACCCTAACCCTAACCCTAACCCTAACCCTAACCCTAACCCTAACCCTAACCCTAACCCTAACCCTAACCCTAACCCTAACCCTAACCCTAACCCTAACCCTAACCCTAACCCTAACCCTAACCCTAACCCTAACCCTAACCCTAACCCTAACCCTAACCCTAACCCTAACCCTAACCCTAACCCTAACCCTAACCCTAACCCTAACCCTAACCCTAACCCTAACCCTAACCCTAACCCTAACCCTAACCCTAACCCTAACCCTAACCCTAACCCTAACCCTAACCCTAACCCTAACCCTAACCCTAACCCTAACCCTAACCCTAACCCTAACCCTAACCCTAACCCTAACCCTAACCCTAACCCTAACCCTAACCCTAACCCTAACCCTAACCCTAACCCTAACCCTAACCCTAACCCTAACCCTAACCCTAACCCTAACCCTAACCCTAACCCTAACCCTAACCCTAACCCTAACCCTAACCCTAACCCTAACCCTAACCCTAACCCTAACCCTAACCCTAACCCTAACCCTAACCCTAACCCTAACCCTAACCCTAACCCTAACCCTAACCCTAACCCTAACCCTAACCCTAACCCTAACCCTAACCCTAACCCTAACCCTAACCCTAACCCTAACCCTAACCCTAACCCTAACCCTAACCCTAACCCTAACCCTAACCCTAACCCTAACCCTAACCCTAACCCTAACCCTAACCCTAACCCTAACCCTAACCCTAACCCTAACCCTAACCCTAACCCTAACCCTAACCCTAACCCTAACCCTAACCCTAACCCTAACCCTAACCCTAACCCTAACCCTAACCCTAACCCTAACCCTAACCCTAACCCTAACCCTAACCCTAACCCTAACCCTAACCCTAACCCTAACCCTAACCCTAACCCTAACCCTAACCCTAACCCTAACCCTAACCCTAACCCTAACCCTAACCCTAACCCTAACCCTAACCCTAACCCTAACCCTAACCCTAACCCTAACCCTAACCCTAACCCTAACCCTAACCCTAACCCTAACCCTAACCCTAACCCTAACCCTAACCCTAACCCTAACCCTAACCCTAACCCTAACCCTAACCCTAACCCTAACCCTAACCCTAACCCTAACCCTAACCCTAACCCTAACCCTAACCCTAACCCTAACCCTAACCCTAACCCTAACCCTAACCCTAACCCTAACCCTAACCCTAACCCTAACCCTAACCCTAACCCTAACCCTAACCCTAACCCTAACCCTAACCCTAACCCTAACCCTAACCCTAACCCTAACCCTAACCCTAACCCTAACCCTAACCCTAACCCTAACCCTAACCCTAACCCTAACCCTAACCCTAACCCTAACCCTAACCCTAACCCTAACCCTAACCCTAACCCTAACCCTAACCCTAACCCTAACCCTAACCCTAACCCTAACCCTAACCCTAACCCTAACCCTAACCCTAACCCTAACCCTAACCCTAACCCTAACCCTAACCCTAACCCTAACCCTAACCCTAACCCTAACCCTAACCCTAACCCTAACCCTAACCCTAACCCTAACCCTAACCCTAACCCTAACCCTAACCCTAACCCTAACCCTAACCCTAACCCTAACCCTAACCCTAACCCTAACCCTAACCCTAACCCTAACCCTAACCCTAACCCTAACCCTAACCCTAACCCTAACCCTAACCCTAACCCTAACCCTAACCCTAACCCTAACCCTAACCCTAACCCTAACCCTAACCCTAACCCTAACCCTAACCCTAACCCTAACCCTAACCCTAACCCTAACCCTAACCCTAACCCTAACCCTAACCCTAACCCTAACCCTAACCCTAACCCTAACCCTAACCCTAACCCTAACCCTAACCCTAACCCTAACCCTAACCCTAACCCTAACCCTAACCCTAACCCTAACCCTAACCCTAACCCTAACCCTAACCCTAACCCTAACCCTAACCCTAACCCTAACCCTAACCCTAACCCTAACCCTAACCCTAACCCTAACCCTAACCCTAACCCTAACCCTAACCCTAACCCTAACCCTAACCCTAACCCTAACCCTAACCCTAACCCTAACCCTAACCCTAACCCTAACCCTAACCCTAACCCTAACCCTAACCCTAACCCTAACCCTAACCCTAACCCTAACCCTAACCCTAACCCTAACCCTAACCCTAACCCTAACCCTAACCCTAACCCTAACCCTAACCCTAACCCTAACCCTAACCCTAACCCTAACCCTAACCCTAACCCTAACCCTAACCCTAACCCTAACCCTAACCCTAACCCTAACCCTAACCCTAACCCTAACCCTAACCCTAACCCTAACCCTAACCCTAACCCTAACCCTAACCCTAACCCTAACCCTAACCCTAACCCTAACCCTAACCCTAACCCTAACCCTAACCCTAACCCTAACCCTAACCCTAACCCTAACCCTAACCCTAACCCTAACCCTAACCCTAACCCTAACCCTAACCCTAACCCTAACCCTAACCCTAACCCTAACCCTAACCCTAACCCTAACCCTAACCCTAACCCTAACCCTAACCCTAACCCTAACCCTAACCCTAACCCTAACCCTAACCCTAACCCTAACCCTAACCCTAACCCTAACCCTAACCCTAACCCTAACCCTAACCCTAACCCTAACCCTAACCCTAACCCTAACCCTAACCCTAACCCTAACCCTAACCCTAACCCTAACCCTAACCCTAACCCTAACCCTAACCCTAACCCTAACCCTAACCCTAACCCTAACCCTAACCCTAACCCTAACCCTAACCCTAACCCTAACCCTAACCCTAACCCTAACCCTAACCCTAACCCTAACCCTAACCCTAACCCTAACCCTAACCCTAACCCTAACCCTAACCCTAACCCTAACCCTAACCCTAACCCTAACCCTAACCCTAACCCTAACCCTAACCCTAACCCTAACCCTAACCCTAACCCTAACCCTAACCCTAACCCTAACCCTAACCCTAACCCTAACCCTAACCCTAACCCTAACCCTAACCCTAACCCTAACCCTAACCCTAACCCTAACCCTAACCCTAACCCTAACCCTAACCCTAACCCTAACCCTAACCCTAACCCTAACCCTAACCCTAACCCTAACCCTAACCCTAACCCTAACCCTAACCCTAACCCTAACCCTAACCCTAACCCTAACCCTAACCCTAACCCTAACCCTAACCCTAACCCTAACCCTAACCCTAACCCTAACCCTAACCCTAACCCTAACCCTAACCCTAACCCTAACCCTAACCCTAACCCTAACCCTAACCCTAACCCTAACCCTAACCCTAACCCTAACCCTAACCCTAACCCTAACCCTAACCCTAACCCTAACCCTAACCCTAACCCTAACCCTAACCCTAACCCTAACCCTAACCCTAACCCTAACCCTAACCCTAACCCTAACCCTAACCCTAACCCTAACCCTAACCCTAACCCTAACCCTAACCCTAACCCTAACCCTAACCCTAACCCTAACCCTAACCCTAACCCTAACCCTAACCCTAACCCTAACCCTAACCCTAACCCTAACCCTAACCCTAACCCTAACCCTAACCCTAACCCTAACCCTAACCCTAACCCTAACCCTAACCCTAACCCTAACCCTAACCCTAACCCTAACCCTAACCCTAACCCTAACCCTAACCCTAACCCTAACCCTAACCCTAACCCTAACCCTAACCCTAACCCTAACCCTAACCCTAACCCTAACCCTAACCCTAACCCTAACCCTAACCCTAACCCTAACCCTAACCCTAACCCTAACCCTAACCCTAACCCTAACCCTAACCCTAACCCTAACCCTAACCCTAACCCTAACCCTAACCCTAACCCTAACCCTAACCCTAACCCTAACCCTAACCCTAACCCTAACCCTAACCCTAACCCTAACCCTAACCCTAACCCTAACCCTAACCCTAACCCTAACCCTAACCCTAACCCTAACCCTAACCCTAACCCTAACCCTAACCCTAACCCTAACCCTAACCCTAACCCTAACCCTAACCCTAACCCTAACCCTAACCCTAACCCTAACCCTAACCCTAACCCTAACCCTAACCCTAACCCTAACCCTAACCCTAACCCTAACCCTAACCCTAACCCTAACCCTAACCCTAACCCTAACCCTAACCCTAACCCTAACCCTAACCCTAACCCTAACCCTAACCCTAACCCTAACCCTAACCCTAACCCTAACCCTAACCCTAACCCTAACCCTAACCCTAACCCTAACCCTAACCCTAACCCTAACCCTAACCCTAACCCTAACCCTAACCCTAACCCTAACCCTAACCCTAACCCTAACCCTAACCCTAACCCTAACCCTAACCCTAACCCTAACCCTAACCCTAACCCTAACCCTAACCCTAACCCTAACCCTAACCCTAACCCTAACCCTAACCCTAACCCTAACCCTAACCCTAACCCTAACCCTAACCCTAACCCTAACCCTAACCCTAACCCTAACCCTAACCCTAACCCTAACCCTAACCCTAACCCTAACCCTAACCCTAACCCTAACCCTAACCCTAACCCTAACCCTAACCCTAACCCTAACCCTAACCCTAACCCTAACCCTAACCCTAACCCTAACCCTAACCCTAACCCTAACCCTAACCCTAACCCTAACCCTAACCCTAACCCTAACCCTAACCCTAACCCTAACCCTAACCCTAACCCTAACCCTAACCCTAACCCTAACCCTAACCCTAACCCTAACCCTAACCCTAACCCTAACCCTAACCCTAACCCTAACCCTAACCCTAACCCTAACCCTAACCCTAACCCTAACCCTAACCCTAACCCTAACCCTAACCCTAACCCTTTTTGTAAAATTAATATCATCAAATAAAATTTCAACATTAAATTTGGTCCCATAAAAAATCTGCAACTGAGTTGCAAGGTAGTAAAAATACCCAAACCCTAACACTAAGGTTAAGGTTAAGGTTAAAAAGTAACCCTACCCTTAACCTTAACATTTAACCGGGTGTAAAATTAAAGAAATATATTTACCAGAGGTCTGTTCTCTTGAACGTCCTGGATACAAATGAACGATACTGTCTCAGCTCTGGCTTTTATACTTGTACCGGAAACTAAATGTACACAATCCAATCAGAATTAAGAAAATTTAAATTTGAAAATAAAGGACTAAGATTGATAAGTACGTAAAATTATAATGTTATTTTCTTTTCAAATCGACATTTTTTGTAAAGTTTATATAATTAAATAAAATTTTAAACTTTACTTTGGTCCCATAAGAAATATGCAACTGAGTTGCAAGGTAGTAAAAATACCCTAACCCTAATACCAAGGTTAATGTTAAGGTTAAAAAGTAACCTTAGCCTTAACCTTAACATTTAACCGCGTGTAAAATTAAAGAAGTATAATTACCAGAGGTCTGTTCTCTTCAACGTCCAGGATACAAATGAATGATACTGTCTCAGCTCTGGCTTTTATACTTGTACCGGAAACTATATGTACACAATCCAATCAGAATTAAGAAAATTTAAATGTGAAAATAAAGGACCAATATTGATAAGTGCATGGAATTATAAAGTTATTTTATATTAAAATCAACATTTTTGGTAAAGTTTATATAATTAAATAAAATTTTAAACTTTACTTTGGTCCCATAAGAAATATGCAACTGAGTTGCAAGGTAGTAAAAATACCCTAACCCTAACCCTAACACTTAGGTTAAGGTTAAAAGTAACAAATTCTAGAAAGTTGTCATCTTATTTAAGTCTGAATGAAACTCTAATGTCGGAATGACAGATTTCGTATAACCCGTAGCATTTGTGTATGGCATTTACCAGGTATTTACTACTAGCATACGTGGATGCATTTGTAAGTCCTGCAGCCAACAGTTAGCGTTATACCAGGTGTTTACTAGAGTCTGTCATCAAACATTTAAAGAATCAATATAAGTTAAATAAGACAAACTTTCTGCAAAAATTAAAAATATATGCTTTTTGTAAATATAGAACTGATATTGATAATTATCTGAAATCATGGTGTAGCATTTTTTTTTTCAAATCGAATTTTTTTGTAAAGTTAATATCATCAAATAAAATTTTAACATTAAATTTGGTCCCATAAAAAATCTGCAACTGAGTTGCAAGGTAGTAAAATTACCCAAACCCTAACACTAAGGTTAAGGTTAAGGTTAAAAAGTAACCTTACCCTTAACCTTAACATTTAACCGCGTGTAAAATTAAAATAATATATTTACTAGAGGTCTGTTCTCCTGAACGTCCTGGATACAAATGAACGATATTGTCTCAGCTCTGGCTTTTATACTTGTACCGGAAACTAAATGTACACAATTCAATCAGAATTAAGAAAATTTAAATTTGAAAATAATGGACTAAGATTGATAAGTACATGAAATTATAATGTTATTTTCTTTTCAAATCAACATTTTTTGTAAAGTTTATATATTTAAATAAAATTTTAAACTTTACTTTGGTCCCATAAGAAATATGCAACTGAGTTGCAAGGTAGTAAAAATACCCTAACCCTAACACCTTAACCTTAACCTTAACATTTAACCGCGTGTAAAATAAAAGAAATATAATTACCAGAGGTCTGTTCTCTTCAATGTCCAGGATACAAATGAACGATACTGTCTCAGCTTTGGCTTTTATACTTGTACCGGAAACTATATGTACACAATCCAATCAGAATTAAAAAAAAATTAAATTTGAAAATAAAGGACTAAGATTGATAAGTACATGGAATTATAATGTTATTTTATTTTAAAATCGACATTTTTGGTAAAGTTAATATAATTAAATAAAAGTTTAAACTTTATTTTGGTCCCATAAGAAATATGCAACTGAGTTGCAAGGTAGTAAAACTACCCTAACCCTAACACTTAGGTTAAGGTTAAAAGTAACAAATTCTAGAAAGTTGTCATCTTATTTAACTCTGAATGAAACTCTAATGTCGGGATGACAGATTTCGTATAACCCGTAGCATTTGTGTATGGCATTTACCAGGTATTTACTACTAGCATACGTTGATGCATTTGTAAGTCCTGCAGCCAACAGTTAGCGTTATACCAGGTGTTTACTAGAGTCTGTCATCAAACATTGAAAGAATCAATATAATTTAAATAAGACAAACTTTCTACAAAAATTAAAAAGATATGCTTTTTGTAAATATAGAACTGATATTGATAATTTTCTGAAATCATGGTGTAGCATTTTTTTTTTTCAAATCGATTTTTTTTGTAAAATTAATATCATCAAATAAAATTTCAACATTAAATTTGGTCCCATAAAAAATCTGCAACTGAGTTGCAAGGTAGTAAAAATACCCAAACCCTAACACTAAGGTTAAGGTTAAGGTTAAAAAGTAACCCTACCCTTAACCTTAACATTTAACCGGGTGTAAAATTAAAGAAATATATTTACCAGAGGTCTGTTCTCTTGAACGTCCTGGATACAAATGAACGATACTGTCTCAGCTCTGGCTTTTATACTTGTACCGGAAACTAAATGTACACAATCCAATCAGAATTAAGAAAATTTAAATTTGAAAATAAAGGACTAAGATTGATAAGTACGTAAAATTATAATGTTATTTTCTTTTCAAATCGACATTTTTTGTAAAGTTTATATAATTAAATAAAATTTTAAACTTTACTTTGGTCCCATAAGAAATATGCAACTGAGTTGCAAGGTAGTAAAAATACCCTAACCCTAAACCTAACCCTAACCCTAACCCTAACCCTAATTTTCTGAAATCATGGTGTAGCATTTTTTTTTCAAATCGAATTATTTTGTAAAATTAATATCATCAAATAAAATTTCAACATTAAATTTGGTCCCATAAAAAATCTGCAACTGAGTTGCAAGGTAGTAAAAATACCCAAACCCTAACACTAAGGTTAAGGTTAAGGTTAAAAAGTAACCTTACCCTTAACCTTAACATTTAACCGCGTGTATAATTAAAGAAATATATTTACCAGAGGTCTGTTCTCTTGAACGTCATTGATACAAATGAACGATACTGTCTCAGCTCTGGTTTTTATACTTGAACCTGAAACTAAATGTACACTATCCAATCAGAATTAAGAAAAATTAAATTTGAAAATAAAGGACTAAGATTGATAAGTACGTAAAATTATAATATTATTTTCTTTTCAAATCGACATTTTTTGTAAAGTTTATATAATTAAATAAAATTTTAAACTTTACTTTGGTCCCATAAGAAAAATTCAACTGAGTTGCAAGGTAGTAAAATACCCTAACCCTAATACTAAGGTTAATGTTAAGGTTAAAAAGTAACCTTACCCTTAACCTTAACATTTAACCGCGTGTAAAAATAAAGAAATTTAATTACCAGAGGTCTGTTCTCTTCAACGTCCAGGATACAAATGAATGATACTGTCTCAGCTCTGGTTTTTATACTTGTACCGGAAACTATATGTACACAATCCAATCAGAATTAAGAAAATTTAAATTTGAAAATAAAGGACCAATATTGATAAGTGCATGGAATTATAAAGTTATTTTATGTTAAAATCAACAGTTTTGGTAAAGTTAATATAATTAAATGAAATTTTAAACTTTACTTTGGTCCCATAAGAAATATGCAACTGAGTCGCAAGGTAGTAAAGATACCCTAACCCTAACACTTAGGTTAAGGTTAAAAGTAACAAATTCTAAAAGGTTGTCATCTTATTTAACTCTGAATGAAACTCTAATGTCGGAATGACAGATTTCGTATAACCCGTAGCATTTGTGTATGGCATTTACCAGGTATTTACTACTAGCATACGTGGATGCATTTGTAAGTCCTGCAGCCAACAGTTAGCGTTATACCAGGTGTTTACTAGAGTCTGTCATCAAACATTTAAAGAATCAATATAAGTTAAATAAGACAAACTTTCTACTAAAATTAAAAAGATATACTTTTTGTAAATATAGAACTGATATTGATAATTATCTGAAATCATGGTGTAGCATTGTTTTTTTCAAATCGAATTTTTTTGTACAGTTAATATCATCAAATAAAATTTTAACATTAAATTTGGTCCCATAAAAAATCTGCAACAGAGTTGCAAGGTAGTAAAAATACCCTAACCCTAACCCTAACCCTAACCCTCTAACCCTAACCTTAACCCTAACCCTTAAATAAAATTTTAAACTTTACTTTGGTCCCATAAGAAATATGCAACTGAGTTGCAAGGTAGTAAAAATACCCTAACCCTAATACTAAGGTTAATGTTAAGGATAAAAAGTAACCTTAACCTTAAACTTAACATTAAACCGCGTGTAAAATTAAAGAAATATAATTACCAGAGGTCTGTTCTCTTCAACGTCCAGGATACAAATGAATGATACTGTCTCAGCTCTGGCTTTTATACTTGTACCGTCAACTATATGTACACAATCCAATCAGAATTAAGAAAATTTAAATTTGAAAATAAAAGACTAAGATTGATAAGTACATAGAATTATAATGTTATTTTATTTTAAAATCGACATTTTTGGTAAAGTTAATATAATTAAATAAAAGTTTAAACTTTACTTCGGTCCTATAAGAAATATGCAACTGAGTTGCAAGGTAGTAAAACTACCCTAACCCTAACACTTAGGTTAAGGTTAAAAGTAACAAATTCTAGAAAGTTGTCATCTCATTTAAGTCTGAATGAAACTCTAATGTCGGAATGACAGATTTCGTATAACCCGTAGCATTTGTGTATGGCATTTACCAGGTATTTACTACTAGCATACGTGGATGCATTTGTAAGTCCTGCAGCCAACAGTTAGCGTTATACCAGGTGTTTACTAGAGTCTGTCATCAAACATTTAAAGAATCAATATAAGTTAAATAAGACAAAATTTCTGCAAAAATTAAACATATATGCTTTTTGTAAATATAGAACTGATATTGATAATTTTCTGAAATCATGGTGTAGCATTTTTTTTTTCAAATCGATTTTTTTTGTAAAATTAATATCATCAAATAAAATTTCAACATTAAATTTGGTCCCATAAAAAATCTGCAACTGAGTTGCAAGGTAGTAAAAATACCCAAACCCTAACACTAAGGTTAAGGTTAAGGTTAAAAAGTACCCTTACCCTTAACCTTAACATTTAACCGCGTGTAAAATTAAAGAAATATATTTACCAGAGGTCTGTTCTCTTGAACGTCCTGATACAAATGAACGATACTGTCTCAGCTCTGGCTTTTATACTTGTACCGGAAACTAAATGTACACAATCCAATCAGAATTAAGAAAATTTAAATTTGAAAATAAAGGACTAAGATTGATAAGTACGTAAAATTATAATGTTATTTTCTTTTCAAATCGACATTTTTTTGTAAAGTTTATATAATTAAATAAAATTTTAAACTTTACTTTGGTCCCATAAGAAATATGCAACTGAGTTGCAAGGTAGTAAAAATACCCTAACCCTAATACCAAGGTTAATGTTAAGGTTAAAAAGTAACCTTAGCCTTAACCTTAACATTTAACCGCGTGTAAAATTAAAGAAGTATAATTACCAGAGGTCTGTTCTCTTCAACGTCCAGGATATAAATGAATGATACTGTCTCAGCTCTGGCTTTTATACTTGTACCGGAAACTATATGTACACAATCCAATCAGAATTAAGAAGATTTAAATGTGAAAATAAAGGACCAATATTGATAAGTGCATGGAATTATAAAGTTATTTTATATTAAAATCAACATTTTTGGTAAAGTTAATATAATTAAATGAAATTTTAAACTTTACTTTGGTCCCATAAGAAATATGCAACTGAGTTGCAAGGTAGTAAAAATACCCTAACCCTAACCCTAACACTTAGGTTAAGGTTAAAAGTAACAAATTCTAGAAAGTTGTCATCTTATTTAACTCTGAATGAAACTCTAATGTCGGAATGACAGATTTCGTATAACCCGTAGCATTTGTGTATGGCATTTACCAGGTATTTACTACTAGCATACGTGGATGCATTTGTAAGTCCTGCAGCCAACAGTTAGCGTTATACCAGGTGTTTACTACAGTCTGTCATCAAACATTTAAAGAATCAATATAAGTTAAATAAGACAAACTTTCTACAAAAATTAAAAAGATATGCTTTTTGTAAATATAAAACTGATATTGATAATTATCTGAAATCATGGTGTAGCATTTTTTTTTTTCAAATCGAATTTTTTTGTAAAGTTAATATCATCAAAAGAAATTTTAACATTGAATTTGGTCCCATAAAAAATCTGCAACTGTGTTGCAGGGTAGTAAAAATACCCGAACCCTAATACCAAGGTTAATGTTAAGGTTAAAAAGTAACCTTAGCCTTAACCTTAACATTTAACCGCGTGTAAAATTAAAGAAGTATAATTACCAGAGGTCTGTTCTCTTCAACGTCCAGGATACAAATGAATGATACTGTCTCAGCTCTGGCTTTTATACTTGTACCGGAAACTATATGTACACAATCCAATCAGAATTAAGAAAATTTAAATGTGAAAAAAAAGGACCAATATTGATAAGTGCATGGAATTATAAAGTTATTTTATATTAAAATCAACATTTTTGGTAAAGTTAATATAATTAAATGAAATTTTAAACTTTACTTTGGTCCCATAAGAAATATGCAACTGAGTTGCAAGGTAGTAAAAATACCCTAACCCTAACCCTAACACTTAGGTTAAGGTTAAAAGTAACAAATTCTAGAAAGTTGTCATCTTATTTAAGTCTGAATGAAACTCTAATGTCGGAATGACAGATTTCGTATAACCCGTAGCATTTGTGTATGGCATTTACCAGGTATTTACTACTAGCATACGTGAATGCATTTGTAAGTCCTGCAGCCAACAGTTAGCGTTATACCAGGTGTTTACTAGAGTCTGTCATCAAACATTTAAAGAATCAATATAAGTTAAATAAGACAAACTTTCTGCAAAAATTAAAAATATATGCTTTTTGTAAATATAGAACTGATATTGATAATTGTCTGAAATCATGGTGTAGCATGTTTTTTTTTTTTTTCAATCGAATTTTTTTTGTAAAGTTAATATCATCAAAAAAAAATTTAACATTAAATTTGGTCCCATAAAACCTGCAACTCTGTTGCAGGGTAGTAAAAATACCCGAACCCTAACACTAAGGTTAAGGTTAAGGTTAAAAAGTAACTTTACCCTTAACCTTAACATTTAACCGCTTGTAAATTTAAAGAAACATATTTACCAGAGGTCTGTTCTCTTCAACGTCCTGGATACAAATGAACGATATTGTCTCAGCACTGGCTTTTATACTTGTACCGGAAACTAAATGTACACAATTCAATCAGAATTAAGAAAATGTAAATTTGAAAATAATGGACTAAGATTGATAAGTACATGAAATTATAATGTTATTTTCTTTTCAAATCAACATTTTTTGTAAAGTTTATATAATTAAATAAAATTTTAAACTTTACTTTGGTCCCATAAGAAATATGCAACTGAGTTGCAAGGTAGTAAAAATACCCTAACCCTAACACCTTAACCTTAACCTTAACATTTAACCGCGTGTAAAATAAAAGAAATATAATTACCAGAGGTCTGTTCTCTTCAATGTCCAGGATACAAATGAACGATACTGTCTCAGCTCTGGCTTTTATACTTGTACCGGAAACTATATGTACACAATCCAATCAGAATTAAGAAAATTTAAATTTGAAAATAATGGACTAAGATTGATAAGTACATGAAATTATAATGTTATTTTATTTTAAAATCGACATTTTGGTCAAGTTAATATAATTAAATAAAAGTTTAAACTTTACTTTGGTCCCATAAGAAATATGCAACTGAGTTGCAAGGTAGTAAAAATACCCTAACCCTAATACCAAGGTTAATGTTAAGGTTAAAAAGTAACCTTAGCCTTAACCTTAACATTTAACCGCGTGTAAAATTAAAGAAGTATAATTACCAGAGGTCTGTTCTCTTCAACGTCCAGGATACAAATGAATGATACTGTCTCAGCTCTGGCTTTTATACTTGTACCGGAAACTATATGTACACAATCCAATCAGAATTAAGAAAATTTAAATGTGAAAATAAAGGACCAATATTGATAAGTGCATGGAATTATAAAGTTATTTTATATTAAAATCAACATTTTTGGTAAAGTTAATATAATTAAATGAAATTTTAAACTTTACTTTGGTCCCATAAGAAATATGCAACTGAGTTGCAAGGTAGTAAAAATACCCTAACCCTAACCCTAACACTTAGGTTAAGGTTAAAAGTAACAAATTCTAGAAAGTTGTCATCTTATTTAAGTCTGAATGAAACTCTAATGTCGGAATGACAGATTTCGTATATCCCGTAGCATTTGTGTATGGCATTTACCAGGTATTTACTACTAGCATACGTGGATGCATTTGTAAGTCCTGCAGCCAACAGTTAGCGTTATACCAGGTGTTTACTAGAGTCTGTCATCAAACATTTAAAGAATCAATATAAGTTAAATAAGACAAACTTTCTGCAAAAATTAAAAATATATGCTTTTTGTTAATATAGAACTGATATTGATAATTATCTGAAATCATGGTGTAGCATTTTTTTTTTTCAAATCGAATTTTTTTGTAAAATTAATATCATCAAATAAAATTTCAACATTAAATTTGGTCCCATAAAAAATCTGCAACTGAGTTGCAAGGTAGTAAAAATACCCAAACCCTAACACTAAGGTTAAGGTTAAGGTTAAAATGTAACCTTACCCTTAACCTTAACATTTAACCGCGTGTAAAATTAAAGAAACATTTTTACCAGAGGTCTGTTCTCTTCAACGTCCTGGATACAAATGAACGATATTGTCTCAGCACTGGCTTTTATACTTGTACCGGAAACTAAATGTACACAATTCAATCAGAATTAAGAAAATTTAAATTTAAAAATAATGGACTAAGATTGATAAGTACATGAAATTATAATGTTATTTTCTTTTCAAATCAACATTTTTTGTAAAGTTTATATAATTAAATAAAATTTTAAACTTTACTTTGGTCCCATAAGAAATATGCAACTGAGTTGCAAGGTAGTAAAAATACCCTAACCCTAACACCTTAACCTTAACCTTAACATTTAACCGCGTGTAAAATAAAAGAAATATAATTACCAGAGGTCTGTTCTCTTCAATGTCCAGGATACAAATGAACGATACTGTCTCAGCTCTGGCTTTTATACTTGTACCGGAAACTATATGTACACAATCCAATCAGAATTAGAAAAAATTAAATTTGAAAATAAAGGACTAAGATTGATAAGTACATGGAATTTTAATGTTATTTTATTTTAAAATCGACATTTTTGGTAAAGTTAATATAATTAAATAAAAGTTTAAACTTTATTTTGGTCCCATAAGAAATATGCAACTGAGTTGCAAGGTAGTAAAACTACCCTAACCCTAACACTTAGGTTAAGGTTAAAAGTAACAAATTCTAGAAAGTTGTCATCTTATTTAACTCTGAATGAAACTCTAATGTCGGGATGACAGATTTCGTATAACCCGTAGCATTTGTGTATGGCATTTACCAGGTATTTACTACTAGCATACGTTGATGCATTTGTAAGTCCTGCAGCCAACAGTTAGCGTTATACCAGGTGTTTACTAGAGTCTGTCATCAAACATTGAAAGAATCAATATAAGTTAAATAAGACAAACTTTCTACAAAAATTAAAAAGATATGCTTTTTGTAAATATAGAACTGATATTGATAATTTTCTGAAATCATGGTGTAGCATTTTTTTTTCAAATCGATTTTTTTTGTAAAATTAATATCATCAAATAAAATTTCAACATTAAATTTGGTCCCATAAAAAATCTGCAACTGAGTTGCAAGGTAGTAAAAATACCCAAACCCTAACACTAAGGTTGAGGTTAAGGTTAAAAAGTAACCCTACCCTTAACCTTAACATTTAACCGGGTGTAAAATTAAAGAAATATATTTACCAGAGGTCTGTTCTCTTGAACGTCCTGGATACAAATGATCGATACTGTCTCAGCTCTGGCTTTTATACTTGTACCGGAAACTAAATGTACACAATCCAATCAGAATTAAGAAAATTTAAATTTGAAAATAAAGGACTAAGATTGATAAGTACGTAAAATTATAATGTTATTTTCTTTTCAAATCGACATTTTTTTGTAAAGTTTATATAATTAAATAAAATTTTAAACTTTACTTTGGTCCCATAAGAAATATGCAACTGAGTTGCAAGGTAGTAAAAATACCCTAACCCTAATACCAAGGTTAATGTTAAGGTTAAAAAGTAACCTTAGCCTTAACCTTAACATTTAACCGCGTGTAAAATTAAAGAAGTATAATTACCAGAGGTCTGTTCTCTTCAACGTCCAGGATACAAATGAATGATACTGTCTCAGCTCTGGCTTTTATACTTGTACCGGAAACTATATGTACACAATCCAATCAGAATTAAGAAAATTTAAATGTGAAATTAAAGGACCAATATTGATAAGTGCATGGAATTATAAAGTTATTTTATATTAAAATCAACATTTTTGGTAAAGTTTATATAATTAAATAAAATTTTAAACTTTACTTTGGTCCCATAAGAAATATGCAACTGAGTTGCAAAGTAGTAAAAATACACTAACCCTAACCCTAACACTTAGGTTAAGGTTAAAAGTAACAAATTCTAGAAAGTTGTCATCTTATTTAAGTCTGAATGAAACTCTAATGTCGGAATGACAGATTTCGTATAACCCGTAGCATTTGTGTATGGCATTTACCAGGTATTTACTACTAGCATACGTGAATGCATTTGTAAGTCCTGCAGCCAACAGTTAGCGTTATACCAGGTGTTTACTAGAGTCTGTCATCAAACATTTAAAGAATCAATATTAGTTAAATAAGACAAACTTTCTGCAAAAATTAAAAATATATGCTTTTTGTAAATATAGAACTGATATTGATAATTATCTGAAATCATGGTGTAGCATTTTTTTTTTCAAATCGAATTTTTTTGTAAAGTTAATATCATCAAATAAAATTTTAACATTAAATTTGGTCCCATAAAAAAATCTGCAACTGAGTTGCAAGGTAGTAAAATTACCCAAACCCTAACACTAAGGTTAAGGTTAAGGTTAAAAAGTAACCTTACCCTTAGCCTTAACATTTAACCGCGTGTAAAATTAAAATAATATATTTACTAGAGGTCTGTTCTCCTGAACGTCCTGAACACAAATGAACGATACTGTCTCAGCTCTGGCTTTTATACTTGAACCGGAAACTAAATGTACACAATCCAATCAGAATTAAGAAAATTTAAATTTAAAAATAAAGGACTTAGATTGATAAGTACGTAAAATTATAATGTTATTTTCTTTTCAAATCGACATTTTTTGTAAAGTTTATATAATTAAATAAAATTTTAAACTTTACTTTGGTCCCATAAGAAATATGCAACTGAGTTGCAAGGTAGTAAAAATACCCTAACCCTGCAAGGTAGTAAAAATACCCTAACCCTAACCCTAACACTTAGGTTAAGGTTAAAAGTAACAAATTCTAGAAAGTTGTCATCTTATTTAAGTCTGAATGAAACTCTAATGTCGGAATGACAGATTTCGTATAACCCGTAGCATTTGTGTATGGCATTTACCAGGTATTTACTACTAGCATACGTGGATGCATTTGTAAGTCCTGCAGCCAACAGTTAGCGTTATACCAGGTGTTTACTAGAGTCTGTCATCAAACATTTAAAGAATCAATATAAGTTAAATAAGACAAACTTTCTGCAAAAATTAAAAATATATGCTTTTTGTAAATATAGAACTGATATTGATAATTATCTGAAATCATGGTGTAGCATTTTTTTTTTTCAAATCGAATTGTTTTGTAAAGTTAATATCATCAAATAAAAATTTAACATTAAATTTGGTCCCATAAAAAATCTGCAACTGAGTTGCAAGGTAGTAAAATTACCCAAACCCTAACACTAAGGTTAAGGTTAAGGTTAAAAAGTAACCTTACCCTTAACCTTAACATTTAACCGCGTGTAAAATTAAAATAATATATTTACTAGAGGTCTGTTCTCCTGGACGTCCTGAACACAAATGAACGATACTGTCTCAGCTCTGGCTTTTATACTTGAACCGGAAACTAAATGTACACAATCCAATCAGAATTAAGAAAATTTAAATTTAAAAATAAAGGACTTAGATTGATAAGTACGTAAAATTATAATGTTATTTTCTTTTCAAATCGACATTTTTTGTAAAGTTTATATAATTAAATAAAATTTAAAACTTTACTTTGGTCCCATAAGAAATATGCAACTGAGTTGCAAGGTAGTAAAAATACCCTAACCCTAATACTAAGGTTAATGTTAAGGTTAAAAAGTAACCTTAACCTTAAACTTAACATTAAACCGCGTGTAAAATTAAAGAAATATATTTACCAGAGGTCTGTTCTCTTCAACGTCCAGGATACAAATGAATGATACTGTCTCAGCTCTGGCTTTTATACTTGTACCGTCAACTATATGTACACAATCCAATCTGAATTAAGAAAATTTAAATTTGAAAATAAAGGACTAAGATTGATAAGTACATGGAATTATTATATTATTTTATTTTAAAATTGACATTTTTTGTAAAGTTAATATAATTAAATAAAATTTTAAACTTTACTTTGGTCCCATAAGAAATCTGCAACTGAGTTGCATGGTACTAAAAATGACCCTAACCCTAACTCTAAGGTTAAGGTTAAGGTTAAAAAGTAACCTTAACCTTAACCTTAACATTTAACCGCGTGTAAAATTAAAGAAATATATTTACCAGAGGTCTGTTCTCTTCAACGTCTAGGATACAAATGAACGATACTGTCTCAGCACTGGCTTTTATACTTGTACTGGAAACTAAATGTACACAATCCAATCTGAATTAAGAAGATTTAAATTTGAAAATAAAGAACTAAGATTGATAAGTACATGGAATTATTATATTATTTTATTTTAAAATTGACATTTTTTGTAAAGTTAATATAATTAAATACAATTTTAAACTTTACTTTGGTCCCATAAGAAATCTGCAACTGAGTTGCAAGGTAGTAAAAATGACCCTAACCCTAACTCTTAGGTTAAGGTTAAGGTTAAAAAGTAACCTTAACCTTAACCTTAACATTTAACCGCGTGTAAAATTAAAGAAATATATTTACCAGAGGTCTGTTCTCTTCAACGTCTAGGATACAAATGAACGATACTGTCTCAGCACTGGCTTTTATACTTGTATTGGGACCTAAATGTACACAATCCAATCTGAATTAAGAAGATTTAAATTTGAAAATAAAGAACTAAGATTGATAAGTACATGGAATTATTATATTATTTTATTTTAAAATTGACATTTTTTGTAAAGTTAATATAATTAAATACAATTTTAAACTTTACTTTGGTCCCATAAGAAATCTGCAACTGAGTTGCAAGGTAGTAAAATGACCCTAACCCTAACTCTAAGGTTAAGGTTAAGGTTAAAAAGTAACCTTAACCTTAACCTTAACATTTAACCGCGTGTAAAATTAAAGAAATATATTTACCAGAGGTCTGTTCTCTTCAACGTCTAGGATAAAAATGAACGATACTGTCTCAGCACTGGCTTTCATACTTGTACTGGAAACTTAATGTACACAATCCAATCTGAATTAAGAAAATTTAAATTTGAAAATAAAGGACTAAGATTGATAATAAGTACATGGAATTATAATGCTATTTTATTTAAAAATCGACATTTTTGTAAAGTTAATATAATTAAATACAATTTTAAACTTTACTTTGGTCCCATAAGAAATCTGCAACTGAGTTGCAAGGTAGTAAAAATACCCTAACCCTAACCCTAACCCTAACCCTAACCCTAACCCTAACCCTAACCCTAACCCTAACCCTAACCCTAACCCTAACCCTAACCCTAACCCTAACCCTAACCCTAACCCTAACCCTAACCCTAACCCTAACCCTAACCCTAACCCTAACCCTAACCCTAACCCTAACCCTAACCCTAACCCTAACCCTAACCCTAACCCTAACCCTAACCCTAACCCTAACCCTAACCCCTAACCCTAATTTTGTGTTTTACATTAACCCTAACCCTAATTGTAGGTTTTACATTAACCCTAACCCTAATTGTATGATTTTTATCAATAACCCTAAGCCTAAATATATATTTAAATTCCAACCTTAACGCTTAATGTATGACTTTATGCTTACCCCTAACCCTTAAATTGTGTTTTCACTAACCCTAATGGTATGTTCTTGTACTAACCGTAATTGTATGTTCTTGTACTAACCGTAATTGTATCATAAATTGTTTTTATGCTAACCCTTATCCCTAATACGGTGTTTTACACCGACCACTACCCTAATTTTGCATATTCACTAACACTATCCCTAATTGCAAGTTTTGTACTCACCCTAGCCCTAACCCTAACCCCTAACCCTAACCCTAACTCAACGATAAACCCTAACCCTAACACTAGCCATAAATGTATCTTTTTATACTTAACCCTAACCCTAATTGTAGGTTTTACATTATTCCTAATTCTAAATGAATGTTTTTTTTTTCAATAACCCTAACCCTTAAAATATATTTTAATTCCATCCTTAACGCTAAATGTATGTTTTAAGCCTACCCCTAACTCTAATTTTGTGTTTTACACTAACCCTAAACCTAATTGTAGGTTTTACATTAACCCTAACCCTAATTGTATGATTTTTATCAATAACCCTAAGCCTAAAAATATATTTTAATTCCAACCTTAACGCTTAATGTATGAATTTATGCTTACCCCTAACCCTAATATTGTGTTTTTACTAACCCTAATGGTAAGTTCTTTTACTAACCGTAATTGTATCTAAAATGCTAACCCTAACCCTTTTTGTATGCTTTTGTACTAACCCTTACCCTAATATATTTTAAATATCAATTTTAACGCTACTTGTATGTTTTTATGCTAACCCATAACCCTAATTTTGAGTTTTTACTAACCCTTACCCTAATTGTATGTTCTTGTAATAACCCTTACCCTTAATATATATTTTAATTCCAACCTTAACGCTTAATGTATGTTTTTATGCCTACCCCTAACCCTAATTTTGTGTTTTCATTAACCCTTACCCTAATGGTATGTTCTTGACCTAACCGATATTGGTAACCCTAACCCTAATTGTATGATTTTGTAATAACCCTAACCCATTTTTTTTAAATATCAACCTTCACTAAGCCTTACCCTAATTGTATGTTTTTGTAATAAACGTAACCCTAAATATATATATTTTAATACCAACGTCAACACTAATTGTATGTTTTTATGCTAACCCCTATCCCTAATAGTGTGTTTTACACCTACCCCTACCCTAATTTTGCGTTTTCACTTACCCTAACCATAATTTCAAGTTTTTTTACTTACCGTAGCCAAAAATGGATCTTTTTATACTAAACCCTTACCCTAATTGTAGGTTTTACATTAACCCTAACCCTAATTGTAGGTTTTACATTCACCCTTACCCTAATCGTATGGATTTTTTTCAATAACCCTAAGCCTAAATATATATTTTAATTCCAACCTTAACGCTTAATGTATGACTGTATGCTTACCCCTAACCCTTAAATTGTGTTTTCACTAACCCTAATGGTATGTTCTTGTACTAACCGTAATTGTATGTTCTTGTACTAACCGTAATTGTATCATAAATTGTTTTTATGCTAACCCTTATCCCTAAGACGGTGTTTTACACCGACCACTACCCTAATTTTGCATATTCACTAACACTATCACTAATTGCAAGTTTTGTACTCACCCTAGCCCTAACCCTAACCCCTAACCCTAACTCAACGATAAACCCTAACCCTAACACTAGCCATAAATGTATCTTTTTATACTTAACCCTAACCCTAATTGTAGGTTTTACATTATTCCTAATTCTAAATGAATGGTTTTTTTTTTCAATAACCCTAACCCTAAAAATATATTTTAATTCCATCCTTAACGCTAAATGTATGTTTTAAGCCTACCCCTAACCCTAATTTTGTGTTTTACATTAACCCTAACCCTAATTGTAGGTTTTACATTAACCCTAATTGTATGATTTTTATCAATAACCCTAAGCCTAAAAATATATTTTAATTCCAACCTTAACGCTTAATGTATGAATTTATGCTTACCCCTAACCCTAATATTGTGTTTTTACTAACCCTAATGGTAAGTTCTTTTACTAACCGTAATTGTATCTAAAATGCTAACCCTAACCCTTTTTGTATGCTTTTGTACTAACCCTAATATATTTTAAATATCAATTTTAACGCTACTTGTATGTTTTTATGCTAACCCATAACCCTAATTTTGCGTTTTTACTAAACCTTACCCTAATTGTATGTTCTTGTAATAACCCTAACCCTAAATGTATATTTTAATTCCAACCTTAACGCTCAATGTATGTTTTTATGCCTACCCCTAACCCTAATTTTGTGTTTTCATTAACCCTTACCCTAATGGTATGTTCTTGACCTAACCGATATTGGTAACCCTAACCCTAATTGTATGATTTTGTAATAACCCTAACCCTTTTTTTAAATATCAACCTTCACTAAGCCTTACCCTAATTGTATGTTTTTGTAATAAACGTAACCCTAAATATATATATTTTAATACCAACGTCAACACTAATTGTATGTTTTTATGCTAACCCCTATCCCTAATAGTGTGTTTTACACCTACCCCTACCCTAATTTTGCGTTTTCACTTACCCTAACCCTAATTTCAAGTTTTTTTGACTTATCGTAGCCAAAAATGTATCTTTTTATACTAAACCCTAACCCTAATTGTAGGTTTTACATTAACCCTAACCCTAATTGTAGGTTTTACATTCACCCTTACCCTAATCGTATGGTTTTTTTTAATAACCCTAATCCTAAATATATATCTTAATTCAACCTTAACGCTTAATGTATGACCTTATGCTTACCCCTAACCCTTATATTGTGTTTTCACTAACCCTAATGGTATGCTCTTGTACTAACCGTACTTGTATCATAAATTGTTTTTATGCTAACCCTTATCCCTAATACGGCGTTTTAACACCGACCACTACCCTAATTTTGCATATTCACTAACACTATCCCTAATTGCAAGTATTGTACTAACCCTAGCCCTAACCCTAACCCTAAACCCTAACCCTAACCCCTAACCCTAACCCTAACTCAACGATAAACCCTAACCCTAACACTAGCCATAAATGTATCTTTTTATACTTAACCATAACCCTAATTGTAGGTTTTACATTATTCCTAACCCTAATTGTAGGTTTTACATTCACCCTTACCCTAATTGTATGTTTTTTTTCAATAACCCTAAGCCTAAATATATATTTTAATTCCAACCTTAACGCTTAATGTATGACTTTATGCTTACCCCTAACCCTTAAATTGTGTTTTCACTAACCCTAATGGTATGTTCTTGTACTAACCGTAATTGTATGTTCTTGTACTAACCGTAATTGTATCATAAATTGTTTTTATGCTAACCCTTATCCCTAATACGGTGTTTTACACCGACCACTACCCTAATTTTGCATATTCACTAACACTATCCCTAATTGCAAGTATTGTACTAACCCTAGCCCTAACCCTAACCCTAAACCCTAACCCTAACACTAACCCTTACACCGACCACTACCCTAATTTTGCATATTCACTAACACTATCCCTAATTGCAAGTTTTGTACTAACCCTAGCCCTAACCCTAACTCAACGATAAACCCTAACCCTAACACTAGCCATAAATGTATCTTTTTATACTTAACCCTAACCCTAATTGTAGGTTTTACATTATTCCTAATTCTTAATGAATGTTTTTTTTCCATTAACCCTAACCCTAAAAATATATTTTAATTCCATCCTTAACGCTAAATGTATGTTTTTATGCCTACCCCTACCCCTAATTTTGTGTTTTACATTAACCCTAACCCTAATTGTAGGTTTTACATTAACCCTAACCCTAATTGTATGATTTTTATCAATAACCCTAAGCCTAAAAATATATTTTAATTCCAACCTTAACGCTTAATGTATGAATTTATGCTTACCCCTAACCCTAATATTGTGTTTTTACTAACCCTAATGGTAAGTTCTTGTACTAACCGTAATTGTATCTAAAATGCTAACCCTAACCCTTTTTGTATGCTTTTGTACTAACCCTAACCCTAATATATTTTAAATATCAATTTTAACGCTAATTGTATGTTTTTATGCTAACCCCTAACCCTAATTTTGCGTTTTTACTAACCCTTACCCTAATTGTATGTTCTTGTAATAACCCTAACCCTAAATATATATTTTAATTCCAACCTTAACGCTTAATGTATGTTTTTATGCCTACCCCTAACCCTAATTTTGTGTTTTCATTAACCCTTACCCTAATGGTATGTTCTTGACCTAACCGATATTGGTAACCCTAACCCTAATTGTATGATTTTGTAATAACCCTAACCCATTTTTTAAAATATCAACCTTCACTAAGCCTTACCCTAATTGTATGTTTTTGTAATAAACGTAACCCTAAATATATATATTTTAATACCAACGTCAACACTAATTGTATGTTTTTATGCTAACCCCTATCCCTAATAGTGTGTTTTACACCTACCCCTACCCTAATTTTGCGTTTTCACTTACCCTAACCCTAATTTCAAGTTTTTTGACTTACCGTAGCCAAAAATGTATCTTTTTATACGAAACCCTAACCCTAATTGTAGGTTTTACATTAACCCTAACCCTAATTGTAGGTTTTACATTCACCCTTACCCTAATCGTATGGATTATTTTCAATAACCCTAAGCCTAAATATATATTTTAATTCAACCTTAACGCTTAATGTATGACTTTATGCTTACCCCTAACCCTTATATTATGTTTTCACTAACCCTAATGGTATGCTCTTGTACTAACCGTACTTGTATCATAAATTGTTTTTATGCTAACCCTTATCCCTAATACGGTGTTTTACACCGACCACTACCCTAATTTTGCATATTCACTAACACTATCCCTAATTGCAAGTTTTGTACTAACCCTAGCCCTAACCCTAACTCAACGATAAACCCTAACCCTAACACTAGCCATAAATGTATCTTTTTATACTTAACCCTAACCCTAATTGTAGGTTTTACATTATTCCTAATTCTTAATGAATGTTTTTTTTCCATTAACCCTAACCCTAAAAATATATTTTAATTCCATCCTTAACGCTAAATGTATGTTTTTATGCCTACCCCTACCCCTAATTTTGTGTTTTACATTAACCCTAACCCTAATTGTAGGTTTTACATTAACCCTAACCCTAATTGTATGATTTTTATCAATAACCCTAAGCCTAAAAATATATTTTAATTCCAACCTTAACGCTTAATGTATGAATTTATGCTTACCCCTAACCCTAATATTGTGTTTTTACTAACCCTAATGGTAAGTTCTTGTACTAACCGTAATTGTATCTAAAATGCTAACCCTAACCCTTTTTGTATGCTTTTGTACTAACCCTAACCCTAATATATTTTAAATATCAATTTTAACGCTAATTGTATGTTTTTATGCTAACCCCTAACCCTAATTTTGCGTTTTTACTAACCCTTACCCTAATTGTATGTTCTTGTAATAACCCTAACCCTAAATATATATTTTAATTCCAACCTTAACGCTTAATGTATGTTTTTATGCCTACCCCTAACCCTAATTTTGTGTTTTCATTAACCCTTACCCTAATGGTATGTTCTTGACCTAACCGATATTGGTAACCCTAACCCTAATTGTATGATTTTGTAATAACCCTAACCCATTTTTTAAAATATCAACCTTCACTAAGCCTTACCCTAATTGTATGTTTTTGTAATAAACGTAACCCTAAATATATATATTTTAATACCAACGTCAACACTAATTGTATGTTTTTATGCTAACCCCTATCCCTAATAGTGTGTTTTACACCTACCCCTACCCTAATTTTGCGTTTTCACTTACCCTAACCCTAATTTCAAGTTTTTTGACTTACCGTAGCCAAAAATGTATCTTTTTATACTAAACCCTAACCCTAATTGTAGGTTTTACATTAACCCTAACCCTAATTGTAGGTTTTACATTCACCCTTACCCTAATCGTATGGATTATTTTCAATAACCCTAAGCCTAAATATATATTTTAATTCAACCTTAACGCTTAATGTATGACTTTATGCTTACCCCTAACCCTTATATTATGTTTTCACTAACCCTAATGGTATGCTCTTGTACTAACCGTACTTGTATCATAAATTGTTTTTATGCTAACCCTTATCCCTAATACGGTGTTTTACACCGACCACTACCCTAATTTTGCATATTCACTAACACTATCCCTAATTGCAAGTATTGTACTAACCCTAGCCCTAACCCTAAACCTAACCCCTAACCCTAACCCTAACTCAACGATAAACCCTAACCCTAACACTAGCCATAAATGTATCTTTTTATACTTAACCCTAACCCTAATTGTATGTTTTACATTATTCCTAATTCTTAATGAATGGTTTTTTTTTCAATAACCCTAACCCTAAAAATATATTTTAATTCCATCCTTAACGCTAAATGTATGTTTTTATGCCTACCCCTAACCCTAATTTTGTGTTTTACATTAACCCTAACCCTAATTGTAGGTTTTACATTAACCCTAACCCTAATTGTATGATTTTTATCAATAACCCTAAGCCTAAATATATATTTTAATTCCAACCTTAACGCTTAATGTATGAATTTATGCTTACACCTAACCCTAATATTGTGTTTTTACTAACCCTAATGGTAAATTCTTGTACTAACCGTAATTGTATCTAAAATGCTAACCCTAACATTTATTGTATGCTTATGTGATTACCCTAACCCTAATATATGTTAAATATCAATTTTAACGCTAATTGTATGTTTTTATGCTAACCCCTAACCCTAATTTTGCGTTTTAACTAACCCTTACCCTAATTGTATGTTCTTGTAATAACCCTAACCCTAAATATATATTTTAATTCCAACCTTAACGCTTAATGTATGTTTTTATGCCTACCCCTAACCCTAATTTTGTGTTTTCATTAACCCTTACCCTAATGGTATGTTCTTGACGTAACCGATACCCTAATTGTATGATTTTATAATAACCCTAACCCACTTTTTTAAATATCAACCTTCACTAAGCCTTACCCTAATTGTATGTTTTTGTAATAAACGTAACCCTAAATATATATTTTAATACCAACGTCAACACTAATTGTATGTTTTTATACTAACCCCTATCCCTAATAGTGTGTTTTACACCTACCCCTACCCTAATTTTGCGTTTTCACTTACCCTAACCCTAATTTCAAGTTTTTTTACTTATCGTAGCCAAAAATGTATCTTTTTATACTAAACCCTAACCCTAATTGTAGGTTTTACATTAACCCTAACCCTAATTGTAGGTTTTACATTCACCCTTACCCTAATCGTATGGATTTTTTTCAATAACCCTAAGCCTAAATATATATTAATTCAACCTTAACGCTTAATGTATGACTTTATGCTTACCCCTTACCCTTATATTGTGTTTTCACTAACCCTAATGGTATGCTCTTTTACTAACCGTACTTGTATCATAAATTGTTTTTATGCTAACCCTTATCCCTAATACGGTGTTTTACACCGACCACTACCCTAATTTTGCATATTCACTAACACTATCCCTAATTGCAAGTATTGTACTAACCCTAGCCCTAACCCTAACCCTAAACCCTAACCCTAACCCCTAACCCCAACTCAACGATAAACCCTAACCCTAACACTAGCCATAAATGTATCTTTTTATACTTAACCCTAACCCTAATTATTCCTAACCCTAATTGTAGGTTTTACATTCACCCTTACCCTAATTGTATGGTTTTTTTTTCAATAACCCTAAGCCTAAATATATATTTTAATTCCAACCTTAACGCTTAATGTATGACTTTATGCTTACCCCTAACCCTTAAATTGTGTTTTCACTAACCCTAATGGTATGTTCTTGTACTAACCGTAATTGTATGTTCTTGTACTAACCGTAATTGTATCATAAATTGTTTTTATGCTAACCCTTATCCCTAATACGGTGTTTTACACCGACCACTACCCTAATTTTGCATATTCACTAACACTATCCCTAATTGCAAGTATTGTACTAACCCTAGCCCTAACCCTAACCCTAAACCCTAACCCTAACCCCTAACCCTAACACTAACTCAACGATAAACCCTAACCCTAACACTAGCCATAAATGTATCTTTTTATACTTAACCCTAACCCTAATTGTAGGTTTTACATTATTCCTAATTCTTAATGAATGGTTTTTTTTCAATAACCCTAACCCTAAAAATATATTTTAATTCCATCCTTAACGCTAAATGTATGTTTTTATGCCTACCCCTAACCCTAATTTTGTGTTTTACATTAACCCTAACCCTAATTGTAGGTTTTACATTAACCCTAACCCTAATTGTATGATTTTTATCAATAACCCTAAGCCTAAATATATATTTTAATTCCAACCTTTACGCTTAATGTATGAATTTATGCTTACCCCTAACCCTAATATTGTGTTTTTACTAACCCTAATGGTAAGTTATTGTACTAACCGTAATTGTATCTAAAATGCTAACCCTAACCCTTTTTGTATGCTTTTGTACTAACCCTAACACTAATATATTTTAAATATCAATTTTAACGCTACTTGTATGTTTTTATGCTAACCCCTAACCCTAATTTTGCGTTTTAACTAACCCTTACCCTAATTGTATGTTCTTGTAATAACCCTAACCCTAAATATATATTTTAATTCCAACCTTAACGCTTAATGTATGTTTTTATGCCTACCCCTAACCCTAATTTTGTGTTTTCATTAACCCTTACCCTAATGGTATGTTCTTGACCTAACCGATATTGGTAACCCTAACCCTAATTGTATGATTTTGTAATAACCCTAACCCATTTTTTTAAATATCAACCTTCACTAAGCCTTACCCTAATTGTATGTTTTTGTGATAAACGTAACCCTAAATATATATATTTTAATACCAACGTCAACACTAATTGTATGTTTTTATGCTAACCCCTATCCCTAATAGTGTGTTTTACACCTACCCCTACCCTAATTTTGCGTTTTCACTTACCCTAACCCTAATTTCAAGTTTTTTGACTTACCGTAGCCAAAAATGTATCTTTTTATACTAAACCCTAACCCTAATTGTAGGTTTTACATTAACCCTAACCCTAATTGTAGGTTTTACATTCACCCTTACCCTAATCGTATGGATTTTTTTCAATAACCCTAAGCCTAAATATATATTTTAATTCAACCTTAACGCTTAATGTATGACTTTATGCTTACCCCTAACCCTTATATTGTGTTTTCACTAACCCTAATGGTATGCTCTTGTACTAACCGTAATTCCAACCTTTACGCTTAATGTATGAATTTATGCTTACCCCTAACCCTAATATTGTGTTTTTACTAACCCTAATGGTAATTTCTTTAACTAAAAGTAATTGTATCTAAAATGCTAACCCTAACCCTTTTTGTATGCTTTTGTACTAACCCTAACACTAATATATTTTAAATATCAATTTTAACGCTACTTGTATGTTTTTATGCTAACCCCTAACCCTAATTTTGCGTTTTAACTAACCCTTACCCTAATTGTATGTTCTTGTAATAACCCTAACCCTAAATATATATTTTAATTCCAACCTTAACGCTTAATGTATGTTTTTATGCCTACCCCTAACCCTAATTTTGTGTTTTCATTAACCCTTACCCTAATGGTATGTTCTTGACCTAACCGATATTGGTAACCCTAACCCTAATTGTATGATTTTGTAATAACCCTAACCCATTTTTTTAAATATCAACCTTCACTAAGCCTTACCCTAATTGTATATTTTTTGTAATAAACGTAACCCTAAATATATATATTTTAATACCAACGTCAAAACTAATTGTATGTTTTTATGCTAACCCCTATCCCTAATAGTGTGTTTTACACCTACCCCTACCCTAATTTTGCGTTTTCACTTACCCTAACCCTAATTTCAAGTTTTTTGACTTACCGTAGCCAAAAATGTATCTTGTTATACTAAACCCTAACCCTAATTGTAGGTTTTACATTAACCCTAACCCTAATTGTAGGTTTTACATTCACCCTTACCCTAATCGTATGGATTGTTTTCAATAACCCTAAGCCTAAATATATATTTTAATTCAACCTTAACGCTTAATGTATGACTTTATGCTTACCCCTAACCCTTATATTATGTTTTCACTAACCCTAATGGTATGCTCTTGTACTAACCGTACTTGTATCATAAATTGTTTTTATGCTAACCCTTATCCCTAATACGGTGTTTTACACCGACCACTACCCTAATTTTGCATATTCACTAACACTATCCCTAATTGCAAGTTTTGTACTAACCTAGCCCTAACCCTAACCCTAAACCCTAACACTAACCCCTAACCCTAACTCAACGATAAACCCTAACCCTAACACTAGCCATAAATGTATCTTTTTATACTTAACCCTAACCCTAATTGTAGGTTTTACATTATTCCTAATTCTTAATGAATGTTTTTTTTTTCAATAACCCTAACCCTAAAAATATATTTTAATTCCATCCTTAACGCTAAATGTATGTCTTTATGCCTACCCCTAACCCTAATTTTGTGTTTTACATTAACCCTAACCCTATTTGTAGGTTTTACAATAACCCTTACCCTAATTGTTTGATTTTTTATCAATAACCCTAAGCCTAAATATATATTTTAATTCCAACCTTTACGCTTAATGTATGAATTTATGCTTACCCCTAACCCTAATATTGTGTTTTTACTAACCCTAATGGTAAGTTATTGTACTAACCGTAATTGTATCTAAAATGCTAACCCTAACCCTTTTTGTATGCTTTTGTACTAACCCTAACCCTAATATATTTTAAATATCAATTTTAACGCTAATTGTATGTTTTTATGCTAACCCCTAACCCTAATTTTGCGTTTAAACTGGCCCTTACTCTAATTGTATGTTCTTGTAATAACCCTAACCCTAAATATATATTTTAATTCCAACCTTAACGCTTAATGTATGCTTTTATGCCTACCCCTAACCCTAATTTTGTGTTTTCATTAACCCTTACCCTAATGGAATGTTCTTGACCTAACCGATATTGGTAACCGTAACCCTAATTGTATGATTTGATAATAACCCTAACCCACTTTTTTAAATATCAACCTTCACTAAGCCTTACCCTAATTGTATGTTTTTGTAATAAACGTAACCCTAAATATATATTTTAATACCAACGTCAACACTAATTGTATGTTTTATGCTAACCCCTATCCCTAATAGTGTGTTTTACACCTACCCCTACCCTAATTTTGCGTTTTCACTTACCCTAACCCTAATTTCAAGTTTTTTGACTTACCGTAGCCAAAAATGTATCTTTTTATACTAAACCCTAACCCTAATTGTAGGTTTTTATGTTTTTTTTTTAATAAACCTAAGCCTAAATATATATTTTAATTCCAACCTTAACGCTTAATGTATGACTTTATGCTTACCCCTAACCCTTAAATTGTGTTTTCACTAACCCTAATGGTATGTTCTTGTACTAACCGTAATTGTATGTTCTTGTACTAACCGTAATTGTATCATAAATTGTTTTTATGCTAACCCTTATCCCTAATACGGTGTTTTACACCGACTATTACCCTAATTTTGCATATTCACTAACATTATCTAAAATTGCAAGTTTTGTACTAACCCTAGCCCTAACCCTAACCCCTAACCCTAACCCCTAACCCTTACCCTAACTCAACGATAAACCCTAACCCTAACACTAGCCATAAATGTATCTTTTTCTACTTAACCCTAACCCTTATTGTAGGTTTTACATTATTCCTAATTCTAAATGAATGGTTTTTTTTCAATAACCCTAACCCTAAAAATATATTTCAATTCCATCCTTAACGCTAAATGTATGTTTTTATGCCTACCCCTAACCCTAATTTTGTGTTTTACATTAACCCTAACCCTAATTGTAGGTTTTACATTAACCCTAACCCTAATTGTATGATTTTTATCAATAACCCTAAGCCTAAATATATATTTTAAATCCAACCTTTACGCTTAATGTATGAATTTATGCTTACCCCTAACCCTAATATGTGTTTTTACTAACCCTAATATTGTGTTTTTACTAACCCTAATGGTAAGTTCTTGTACTAACCGTAATTGTATCTAAAATGCTAACCCTAACCCTTATTGTATGCTTTTGTAATAACCCTAACCCTAATATATTTTAAATATCAATTTGAACGCTAATTGTATGTTTTTATGCTAACCCCTAACCCTAATTTTGCGTTTTAACTAACCCTTACCCTAATTGTATGTTCTTGTAATAACCCTAACCCTAAATATATATTTTAATTCCAACCTTAACGCTTAATGTATGTTTTATGCCTACCCCTAACCCTAATTTTGTGTTTTCATTAACCCTTACCCTAATGGTATGTTCTTGACCTAACCGATATTGGTAACCCTAACCCTAATTGTATGATTTTGTAATAACCCTAACCCATTTTTTTAAATATCAACCTTCACTAAGCCTTACCCTAATTGTATGTCTTTGTAATAAACGTAAACCTTACCCTAATTGTATGGGTTTTTTTCAATAACCCTAAGCCTAAATATATATTTTAATTCCAACCTTTACGCTTAATGTATGAATTTATGCTTACCCCTAACCCTAATATATCCCTAACCCTAACCCTAAACCCTAACCCTAACCCTAAAAATATATTTTAATTCCATCCTTAACGCTAAATGTATGTTTTTATGCCTACCCCTAACCCTAATTTTGTGTTTTACATTAACCCTAACCCTAATTGTAGGTTTTACATTAACCCTAACCCTAATTGTATGATTTTTATCGATAACCTTAATACCCCCTTCACATATACGAGATTTCCTTACGAGTTCTTACGAGTTTTCAACTCGTATTCGATCGCAAAGACTCGTAAATCACTCTTTGTTACTCGTAAACAGGTCTTTCTAGCTCGTGTGAAATCGTAAGAACTCGTGAAAGTTTTACGAGGATTTTTGACATGTCAAAAATCCTCGTAAGACTTTTACGAGTTGAAAAAACAACAATGTCATAATTTAAGTCGTAAACACATCGCAAGTAACTCGTAAAGAACTCGTAGAGATCGTAAATGACTCGCCTTTACTTGTAACTAAGTCGGAAAGACCTCGCACAGGAATTATTTTACGAGTGGTTTGCGAGTTAGTTACGATATCATTTCCAATATCGCAAATCACTCGTAAAGGCACCGTAACATGCTCGTAAACACTTTAAAAACAAAATCCATATCGTCTCTGGACGGGAGTGCGAAAAAATTCCGCACAACTGACGAAATCGTGACAACTCGGTTATAGATCGTAAAAGGTTGGCAGAAAATCTCGCAAGAACTCGTAAAACTATAAATTTTGAAAATCGTAACAACTCGTAAGAGAATATCGTATATGTGAAGGGGGTATAAGCCTAAATATATATTTTAATTCCAACCTTTACGCTTAATGTATGAATTTATGCTTACCCCTAACCCTAATATGTGTTTTTACTAACCCTAATATTGTGTTTTTACTAACCCTAATGGTAAGTTCTTGTACCAACCGTAATTGTATCTAAAATGCTAACCCTAACCCTTATTGTATGCTTTTGTAATAACCCTAACCCTAATATATTTTAAATATCAATTTTAACGCTAATTGTATGTTTTTATGCTAACCCCTAACCCTAATTTTGCGTTTTAACTAACCCTTACCCTAATTGTATGTTCTTGTAATAGCCCTAACCCTAAATATATATTTTAATTCCAACCTTAACGCTTAATGTATGTTTTTATGCCTACCCCTAACCCTAATTTTGTGTTTTCATTAACCCTTACCCTAATGGTATGTTCTTGAACTAACCGATATTGGTAACCCTAACCCTAATTGTATGATTTTGTAATAACCCTAACCCATTTTTTTAAATATCAACCTTCACTAAGCCTTACCCTAATTGTATGTTTTTGTAATAAACATAACCCTAAATATATATTTTAATACCAACGTCAACACTAATTGTATGTTTTTATGCTAACCCCTATCCCTAATAGTGTGTTTTACACCTACCCCTACCCTAATTTTGCGTTTTCACTTACCCTAACCCTAATTTCAAGTTTTTTGACTTACCGTAGCCAAAAATGTATCTTTTTATACTAAACCCTAACCCTAATTGTAGGTTTTACATTAACCCTAACCCTAATTGTAGGTTTTACATTCACCCTTACTCTAATTGTATGGGTTTTTTTCAAAAACCCTAAGCCTAAATATATATTTTAATTCCAACCTTAACGCTTAATGTATGACTTTATGCTTACCCCTAACCCTTATATTGTGTTTTCACTAACCCTAATGGTATGTTCTTGTACTAACCGTAATTGTATCATTAATTGTTTTTATGCTAACCCTTATCCCTAATACGGTGTTTTACACCGACCACTACCCTAATTTTGCGTATTCACTAACACTATTTCTAATTGCAAATTTTGTACTAACCCTATCCCTAACCCTAACCCTAAACCGTAACCCTAACCCTAACTCAACGATAAACCCTAACCCTTACACTAACCATATATGTATCTTTTTATACTTAACCCTAACCCTAATTGTAGGTTTTACATTATTCCTAATTCTAAATGAATGTTTTTTTTTCAATAACCCTTACCCTAAAAATATATTTTAATTCCATCCTTAACGCTTAATGTATGTTTTTATGCCTACCCCTAACCCTAATTTTGTGTTTTACATTAACCCTAACCCTAATTGTAGGTTTTACATTCACCCTTACCCTAATTGTATGGGTTTTTTCAAAAACCCTAAGCCTAAATATATATTTTAATTCCAACCTTAACGCTTAATGTATGACTTTATGCTTACCCCTAACCCTTATATTGTGTTATCACTAACCCTAATGGTATGTTCTTGTACTAACCGTAATTGTATCATTAATTGTTTTTATGCTAACCTTTAACCCTAATACGGTGTTTTACACCGACCACTACCCTAATTTGGCGTATTCACTAACACTATTTCTAATTGCGAATTTTGTACTAACCCTAGCCCTAACCCTTACCCTAAACCCTAACCCTAACTTAACGATAAACCCTAACCCTAACACTTGCCATAAATGTATCTTTTTATACTAAACCCTAACCCTAATTGTAGGTTTTTATGCGTTTTTAACCCTAACCCTAATTCTAGGTTTTACATTATTCCTAATTCTAAATGAATGTTTTTTTTTCTATAACCCTAACCCTAAAAATATATTTTAATTCCATCCTTAACGCTAAATGTATGTTTTAAGCCTACTCCTAACCCTAATTTTGTGTTTTACATTAACGCTAACCCTAATTGTAGGTTTTACATTAACCCTAACCCTAATTGTATGATTTTTATCAATAACCCTAAGCCTAAATATATATTTTAATTCCAACCTTAACGCTTAATGTATGAATTAATGCTTACCCCTAACCCTAATATTGTGGTTTTACTAACCCTAATGGTAAGTTCTTGTACTAACCGTAATTGTATCTAAAATGCTAACCCAAACCCTTATTGTATGATTTTGTAATAACCCTAACCCTAATATATTTTAAATATCAATTTTAACGCTAATTGTATGTTTTTATGCTAACCCCTAACCCTAATTTTGCGTTTTAACTAACCCTTACCCTAATTGTATGTTCTTGTAATAACCCTAACCCTAAATATATATTGCAATTCCAACCTTAACGCTTAATGTATGTTTTTATGCCTACCCCTAACCCTAATTTTGTGTTTTCATTAACCCTTACCCTAATGGAATGTTCTTGACCTAACCGATATTGGTAACCCTAACCCTAATTGTATGATTTTGTAATTACCCTAACCCATTTTTTTAAATATCAACCTTCACTAAGCCTTACCCTAATTGTATGTTTTTGTAATAAACATAACCCTAAATATATATTTTAATACCAACGTCAACACTAATTGTATGTTTTTATGCTAACCCCTATCCCTAATAGTGTGTTTTACACCTACCCCTACCCTAATTTTGCGTTTTCACTTACCCTAACCCTAATTTCAAGTTTTTTGACTTACCGTAGCCAAAAATGTATCTTTTTATACTAAACCCTAACCCTAATTGTAGGTTTTACATTAACCCTAACCCTAATTGTAGGTTTTACATTCACCCTTACCCTAATTGTATGGGTTTTTTTCAATAACCCTAAGCCTAAATATATATTTTAATTCCAACCTTAACGCTTAATGTATGACTTTATGCTTACCCCTAACCCTTATATTGTGTTTTCACTAACCCTAATGGTATGTTCTTGTACTAACCGTAATTGTATCATTAATTGTTTTTATGCTAACCCTTATCCCTAATATGGTGTTTTACACCGACCACTACCCTAATTTTGCGTATTCACTAACACTATTTCTAATTGCAAATTTTGTACTAACCCTATCCCTAACCCTAACCCTAAACCCTAACCCTAACTCAACGATAAACTCTAACCCTAACACTTGCCATAAATGTATCTTTTTATACTAAACCCTAACCCCAATTGTAGGTTTTTATGCGTTTTTAACCCTAACCCTAATTCTAGGTTTTACATTATTCCTAATTCTAAATGAATGTTTTTTTTTTCAATAACCCTAACCCTAAAAATATATTTTAATTCCATCCTTAACGCTAAATGTATGTTTTAAGCCTACTCCTAACCCTAATTTTGTGTTTTACATTAACCCTAACCCTAATTGTATGATTTTGTAATAACCCTAACCCATTTTTTTAAATATCAACCTTCACTAAGCCTTACCCTAATTGTATGTTTTTGTAATAAACGTAACCCTAATTATATATATTTTAATACCAACGTCAACACAAATTGTTTGTGTTTATGCTAACCCCTATCCCTAATAGTGTGTTTTACACCTACCCCTACCCTAATTTTGCGTTTTCACTTACCCTAACCCTAATTTCAAGTTTTTTGACTTACCGTAGCCAAAAATGTATCTTTTTATGCTAAACCCTAACCCTAATTGTAGGTTTTACATTAACCCTAACCCTAATTGTAGGTTTTACATTCACCCTTACCCTAATTGTATGGTTTTTTTTTCAATAATCCTAAGCCTAAATATATATTTTATTTCCAACCTTAACGCTTAATGTATGACTTTATGCTTACCCCTAACCCTTATATTGTGTTTTCACTAACCCCAATGGTATGTTCTTGTACTAACCGTAATTGTATCATAAATTGTTTTTATGCTAACCCTTATCCCTAATACGGTGTTTTACACCGACCACTACCCTAATTTTGCATATTCACTAACACTATCCCTAATTGCAAGTTTTGTACTAACCCTAACCTAAACCCTAACCCTAACCCCTAACCCTAACCCTAACTCAACGATAAACCCTAACCCTAACACTTGCCATAAATGTATATTTTTATACTTAACCCTAACTCTTATTGTAGGTTTTACATTATTCCTAATTCTAAATGAATGTTTTTTTTCAATAACCCTAACCCTAAAAATGTATTTTAATTCCATCCTTAACGCTAAATGTATGTTTTTATGCCTACCCCTAATCTTAATTTTGTGTTTTACATTAACGCTAACCCTAATTGTAGGTTTTACATTAACCCTAACCCTATTTGTAGGATTTTTATCAATAACCCTAAGCCTAAATATATATTTTAATTCCATCCTTAACGCTTAATGTATGAATTTATGCTTACCCCTAACCCTAATATTGTTGTTTTACTAACCATAATGGTAAGTTCTTGTACTAACCGTAATTGTATCTAAAATGCTAACCATAACCCTTATTGTATGATTTTGTAATAACCCTAACCCTAATATATTTTAAATATCAATTTTAACGCTAATTGTATGTTTTTATGCTAACCCCTTACCCTAATTTTGCGTTTTAACTAACCCTTACCCTAATTGTATGTTCTTGTAATAACCCTAACCCTAAATATATATTTTAATTCCAACCTTAACGCTTAATGTATGTTTTTATGCCTACCCCTAACCCTAATTTTGTGTTTTCATTAACCCTTACCCTAATGGAATGTTCTTGACCTAACCGATATTGGTAATCCTAACCCTAATTGTATGATTTTGTAATAACCCTAACCCATTTTTTTAAATATCAACCTTCACTAAGCCTTACCCTAATTGTATGTTTTTGTAATAAACATAACCCTAAATATATATTTTAATACCAACGTCAACACTAATTGTATGTTTTTATGCTAACCCCTATCCCTAATAGTGCGTTTTACACCTACCCCTACCCTAATTTTGCGTTTTCACTTACCCTAACCCTAATTTCAAGTTGTTTGACTTACCGTAGCCAAAAATGTATCTTTTTATACTAAACCCTAACCCTAATTGTAGGTTTTACATTAACCCTAACCCTAATTGTAGGTTTTACATTCACCCTTACCCTAATTGTATGGGTTTTTTTCAATAACCCTAAGCCTAAATATATATTTTAATTCCAACCTTAACGCTTAATGTATGACTTTATGCTTACCCCTAACCCTTATATTGTGTTTTCACTAACCCTAATGGTATGTTCTTGTACTAACCGTAATTGTATCATTAATTGTTTTTATGCTAACCCTTATCCCTAATATGGTGTTTTACACCGACCACTACCCTAATTTTGCGTATTCACTAACACTAATTCTAATTGCAAATTTTGTACTAACCCTATCCCTAACCCTAACCCTAAACCCTAACCCTAACTCAACGATAAACTCTAACCCTAACACTTGCAATAAATGTATCTTTTTATACTAAACCCTAACCCTAATTGTAGGTTTTTATGCGTTTTTAACCCTAACCCTAATTCTAGGTTTTACATTATTCCTAATTCTAAATGAATGTTTTTTTTTTTCAATAACCCTAACCCTAAAAATATATTTTAATTCCATCCTTAACGCTAAATGTATGTTTTAAGCCTACTCCTAACCCTAATTTTGTGTTTTACATTAACCCTAACCCTAATTGTATGATTTTGTAATAACCCTAACCCATTTTTTTAAATATCAACCTTCACTAAGCCTTACCCTAATTGTATGTTTTTGTAATAAACGTAACCCTAATTATATATATTTTAATACCAACGTCAACACTAATTGTATGTTTTTATGCTAACCCCTATCCCTAATAGTGTGTTTTACACCTACCCCTACCCTAATTTTGCATATTCACTAACACTATCCCTAATTGCAAGTTTTGTACTAACCCTAACCCTAACCCTAAACCCTAACCCTAACCCCTAACCCTAACCCTAACTCAACGATAAACCCTAACCCTAACACTTGCCATAAATGTATATTTTTATACTTAACCCTAACTCTTATTGTAGGTTTTACATTATTCCTAATTCTAAATGAATGTTTTTTTTCAATAACCCTAACCCTAAAAATGTATTTTAATTCCATCCTTAACGCTAAATGTATGTTTTTATGCCTACCCCTAATCTTAATTTTGTGTTTTACATTAACGCTAACCCTAATTGTAGGTTTTACATTAACCCTAACCCTAATTGTATGATTTTTATCAATAACCCTAAGCCTAAATATATATTTTAATTCCATCCTTAACGGTTAATGTATGAATTTATGCTTACCCCTAACCCTAATATTGTGGTTTTACTAACCATAATGGTAAGTTCTTGTACTAACCGTAATTGTATCTAAAATGCTAACCATAACCCTTATTGTATGATTTTGTAATAACCCTAACACTAATATATTTTAAATATCAATTTTAACGCTAATTGTATGTTTTTATGCTAACCCCTTACCCTAATTTTGCGTTTTAACTAACCCTTACCCTAATTGTATGTTCTTGTAATAACCGTAATTGTATCATTAATTGTTTTTATGCTAACCCTTATCCCTAATATGGTGTTTTACACCGACCACTACCCTAATTTTGCGTATTCACTAACACTAATTCTAATTGCAAATTTTGTACTAACCCTATCCCTAACCCTAACCCTAAACCCTAACCCTAACTCAACGATAAACTCTAACCCTAACACTTGCAATAAATGTATCTTTTTATACTAAACCCTAACCCTAATTGTAGGTTTTTATGCGTTTTTAACCCTAACCCTAATTCTAGGTTTTACATTATTCCTAATTCTAAATGAATGTTTTTTTTTTCAATAACCCTAACCCTAAAAATATATTTTAATTCCATCCTTAACGCTAAATGTATGTTTTAAGCCTACTCCTAACCCTAATTTTGTGTTTTACATTAACCCTAACCCTAATTGTATGATTTTGTAATAACCCTAACCCATTTTTTTAAATATCAACCTTCACTAAGCCTTACCCTAATTGTATGTTTTTGTAATAAACGTAACCCTAATTATATATATTTTAATACCAACGTCAACACTAATTGTATGTTTTTATGCTAACCCCTATCCCTAATAGTGTGTTTTACACCTACCCCTACCCTAATTTTGCATATTCACTAACACTATCCCTAATTGCAAGTTTTGTACTAACCCTAACCCTAACCCTAAACCCTAACCCTAACCCCTAACCCTAACCCTAACTCAACGATAAACCCTAACCCTAACACTTGCCATAAATGTATATTTTTATACTTAACCCTAACTCTTATTGTAGGTTTTACATTATTCCTAATTCTAAATGAATGTTTTTTTTCAATAACCCTAACCCTAAAAATGTATTTTAATTCCATCCTTAACGCTAAATGTATGTTTTTATGCCTACCCCTAATCTTAATTTTGTGTTTTACATTAACGCTAACCCTAATTGTAGGTTTTACATTAACCCTAACCCTAATTGTATGATTTTTATCAATAACCCTAAGCCTAAATATATATTTTAATTCCATCCTTAACGGTTAATGTATGAATTTATGCTTACCCCTAACCCTAATATTGTGGTTTTACTAACCATAATGGTAAGTTCTTGTACTAACCGTAATTGTATCTAAAATGCTAACCATAACCCTTATTGTATGATTTTGTAATAACCCTAACACTAATATATTTTAAATATCAATTTTAACGCTAATTGTATGTTTTTATGCTAACCCCTTACCCTAATTTTGCGTTTTAACTAACCCTTACCCTAATTGTATGTTCTTGTAATAACCCTAACCCTAAATATATATTTTAATTCCAACCTTAACGCTTAATGTATGTTTTTATGCCTACCCCTAACCCTAATTTTGTGTTTTCATTAACCCTTACCCTAATGGAATGTTCTTGACCTAACCGATATTGGTAACCCTAACCCTAATTGTATGATTTTGTAATAACCCTAACCCATTTTTTTAAATATCAACCTTCACTAAGCCTTACCCTAATTGTATGTTTTTGTAATAAACATAACCCTAAATATATATTTTAATACCAACGTCAACACTAATTGTATGTTTTTATGCTAACCCCTATCCCTAATAGTGTGTTTTACACCTACCCCTACCCTAATTTTGCGTTTTCACTTACCCTAACCCTAATTTCAAGTTGTTTGACTTACCGTAGCCAAAAATGTATCTTTTTATACTAAACCCTAACCCTAATTCTAGGTTTTACATTATTCCTAATTCTAAATGAATGTTTTTTTTTTCAATAACCCTAACCCTAAAAATATATTTTAATTCCATCCTTAACGCTAAATGTATGTTTTAAGCCTACTCCTAACCCTAATTTTGTGTTTTACATTAACCCTAACCCTAATTGTATGATTTTGTAATAACCCTAACCCATTTTTTTAAATATCAACCTTCACTAAGCCTTACCCTAATTGTATGTTTTTGTAATAAACGTAACCCTAATTATATATATTTTAATACCAACGTCAACACTAATTGTATGTTTTTATGCTAACCCCTATCCCTAATAGTGTGTTTTACACCTACCCCTACCCTAATTTTGCATATTCACTAACACTATCCCTAATTGCAAGTTTTGTACTAACCATAACCCTAACCCTAAACCCTAACCCTAACCCCTAACCCTAACCCTAACTCAACGATAAACCCTAACCCTAACACTTGCCATAAATGTATATTTTTATACTTAACCCTAACTCTTATTGTAGGTTTTACATTATTCCTAATTCTAAATGAATGTTTTTTTTCAATAACCCTAACCCTAAAAATGTATTTTAATTCCATCCTTAACGCTAAATGTATGTTTTTATGCCTACCCCTAATCTTAATTTTGTGTTTTACATTAACGCTAACCCTAATTGTAGGTTTTACATTAACCCTAACCCTAATTGTATGATTTTTATCAATAACCCTAAGCCTAAATATATATTTTAATTCCATCCTTAACGGTTAATGTATGAATTTATGCTTACCCCTAACCCTAATATTGTGGTTTTACTAACCATAATGGTAAGTTCTTGTACTAACCGTAATTGTATCTAAAATGCTAACCATAACCCTTATTGTATGATTTTGTAATAACCCTAACACTAATATATTTTAAATATCAATTTTAACGCTAATTGTATGTTTTTATGCTAACCCCTTACCCTAATTTTGCGTTTTAACTAACCCTTACCCTAATTGTATGTTCTTGTAATAACCCTAACCCTAAATATATATTTTAATTCCAACCTTAACGCTTAATGTATGTTTTTATGCCTACCCCTAACCCTAATTTTGTGTTTTCATTAACCCTTACCCTAATGGAATGTTCTTGACCTAACCGATATTGGTAACCCTAACCCTAATTGTATGATTTTGTAATAACCCTAACCCATTTTTTTAAATATCAACCTTCACTAAGCCTTACCCTAATTGTATGTTTTTGTAATAAACATAACCCTAAATATATATTTTAATACCAACGTCAACACTAATTGTATGTTTTTATGCTAACCCCTATCCCTAATAGTGTGTTTTACACCTACCCCTACCCTAATTTTGCGTTTTCACTTACCCTAACCCTAATTTCAAGTTGTTTGACTTACCGTAGCCAAAAATGTATCTTTTTATACTAAACCCTAACCCTAATTGTAGGTTTTACATTAACCCTAACCCTAATTGTAGGTTTTACCTTCACCCTTACCCTAATTGTATGGGTTTTTTTCAATAACCCTAAGCCTAAATATATATTTTAATTCAACCTTAACGCTTAATGTATGACTTTATGCTTACCCCTAACCCTTATATTGTGTTTTCACTAACCCTAATGGTATGTTCTTGTACTAACCGTAATTGTATCATTAATTGTTTTTATGCTAACCCTTATCCCTAATATGGTGTTTTACACCGACCACTACCCTAATTTTGCGTATTCACTAACACTAATTCTAATTGCGAATTTTGTACTAACCCTATCCCTAACCCTAACCCTAAACCCTAACCCTAACTCAACGATAAACTCTAACCCTAACACTTGCAATAAATGTATCTTTTTATACTAAACCCTAACCCTAATTGTAGGTTTTTATGCGTTTTTAACCCTAACCCTAATTCTAGGTTTTACATTATTCCTAATTCTTAATGAATGTTTTTTTTTTTCAATAACCCTAACCCTAAAAATATATTTTAATTCCATCCTTAACGCTAAATGTATGTTTTAAGCCTACTCCTAACCCTAATTTTGTGTTTTACATTAACCCTAACCCTAATTGTATGATTTTGTAATAACCCTAACCCATTTTTTTAAATATCAACCTTCACTAAGCCTTACCCTAATTGTATGTTTTTGTAATAAACGTAACCCTAATTATATATACTTTAATACCAACGTCAACACTAATTGTATGTTTTTATGCTAACCCCTATCCCTAATAGTGTGTTTTACACCTACCCCTACCCTAATTTTGCATATTCACTAACACTATCCCTAATTGCAAGTTTTGTACTAACCCTAACCCTAACCCTAAACAATAACCCTAACCCCTAACCCTAACCCTAACTCAACGATAAACCCTAACCCTAACACTTGCCATAAATGTATATTTTTATACTTAACCCTAACTCTTATTGTAGGTTTTACATTATTCCTAATTCTAAATGAATGTTTTTTTTCAATAACCCTAACCCTAAAAATGTATTTTAATTCCATCCTTAACGCTAAATGTATGTTTTTATGCCTACCCCTAATCTTAATTTTGTGTTTTACATTAACGCTAACCCTAATTGTAGGTTTTACATTAACCCTAACCCTAATTGTATGATTTTTATCAATAACCCTAAGCCTAAATATATATTTTAATTCCATCCTTAACGGTTAATGTATGAATTTATGCTTACCCCTAACCCTAATATTGTGGTTTTACTAACCATAATGGTAAGTTCTTGTACTAACCGTAATTGTATCTAAAATGCTTACCATAACCCTTATTGTATGATTTTGTAATAACCCTAACACTAATATATTTTAAATATCAATTTTAACGCTAATTGTATGTTTTTATGCTAACCCCTTACCCTAATTTTGCGTTTTAACTAACCCTTACCCTAATTGTATGTTCTTGTAATAACCCTAACCCTAAATATATATTTTAATTCCAACCTTAACGCTTAATGTATGTTTTTATGCCTACCCCTAACCCTAATTTTGTGTTTTCATTAACCCTTACCCTAATGGAATGTTCTTGACCTAACCGATATTGGTAACCCTAACCCTAATTGTATGATTTTGTAATAACCCTAACCCATTTTTTTAAATATCAACCTTCACTAAGCCTTACCCTAATTGTATGTTTTTGTAATAAACATAACCCTAAATATATATTTTAATACCAACGTCAACACTAATTGTATGTTTTTATGCTAACCCCTATCCCTAATAGTGTGTTTTACACCTACCCCTACCCTAATTTTGCGTTTTCACTTACCCTAACCCTAATTTCAAGTTGTTTGACTTACCGTAGCCAGAAATGTATCTTTTTATACTAAACCCTAACCCTAATTGTAGGTTTTACATTCACCCTTACCCTAATTGTATGGGTTTTTTTCAATAACCCTAAGCCTAAATATATATTTTAATTCAACCTTAACGCTTAATGTATGACTTTATGCTTACCCCTAACTCTTATATTGTGTTTTCACTAACCCTAATGGTATGTTCTTGTACTAACCGTAATTGTATCATTAATTGTTTTTATGCTAACCCTTATCCCTAATACGGTGTTTTACACCGACCACTACCCTAATTTTGCGTATTCACTAACACTATTTCTAATTGCAAATTTTGTACTAACCCTAACCCTAAACCATAACCCTAACCCTAACTCAACGATAAACCCTAACCCTTACACTAACCATATATGTATCTTTTTATACTTAACCCTAACCCTAATTGTAGGTTTTACATTATTCCTAATTCTAAATGAATGGTTTTTTTTTCAATAACCCTTACCCTAAAAATATATTTTAATTCCATCCTTAACGCTTAATGTATGTTTTATGCCTACCCCTAACCCTAATTTTGTGTTTTACATTAACCCTAACCCTAATTGTAGGTTTTACATTAACCCTTACCCTAATTGTATGGGTTTTTTTCATTAACCCTAAGCCTAAATATATATTTTAATTCCAACCTTAACGCTTACTGTATGACTTTATGTTTACCCCTAACCCTTATATTGTGTTATCACTAACCCTAATGGTATGTTCTTGTACTAACCGTAATTGTATCATTTATTGTTTTTATGCTAACCTTTAACCCTAATACGGTGTTTTACACCGACCACTACCCTAATTTGGCGTATTCACTAACACTATTTCTAATTGCGAATTTTGTACTAACCCTAGCCCTAACCCTAACCCTAAACCCTAACCCTAACTCAACGATAAACCCTAACCCTAACACTTGCCATAAATGTATCTTTTTATACTAAACCCTAACCCTAATTGTAGGTTTTTATGCGTTTTTAACCCTAACCCTAATTCTAGGTTTTACATTATTCCTAATTCTAAATGAATGTTTTTTTTCAATAACCCTAACCCTAAAAATATATTTTAATTCCATCGTTAACGCTAAATGTATGTTTTAAGACTACTCCTAACCCTAATTTTGTGTTTTACATTAACCCTAACCCTAATTGTAGGTTTTACATTAATCCTAACCTTAATTGTATGATTTTTATCAATAACCCTAAGCCTAAATATATATTTTAATTCCAACCTTAACGCTTGATGTATGAATTTATGCTTACCCCTAACCCTAATATTGTGTTTTAACTAACCCTAATGGTAAGTTCTTGTACTAATCGTAATTGTATCTAAAATGCTAACCCTAACCCTTTTTGTATGCTTTTGTAATAACCGTAACCCTAACATATTTTAAATATCAATTTTTACGCTAATTGTATGTTTTTATGCTAACCCCTAACCCTAATTTTGCGTTTTAACTAACCCTTACCCTAATTGTATGTTCTTGTAATAACCCTAACCCTAAATATATATTTTAATTACAACCTTAACGCTTAATGTATGTTTTTATGCCTACCCCTAACCCTAATTTTGTGTTTTCATTAACCCTTACCCTAATTGTAGGTTTTACATTAACCCTAACCTTAATTGTATGATTTTTATCAATAACCCTAAGCCTAAATATATATTTTAATTCCAACCTTAACGCTTAATGTATGAATTTATGCTTACCCCTAACCCTAATATTGTGTTTTAACTAACCCTAATGGTAAGTTCTTGTACTAATCGTAATTGTATCTAAAATGCTAACCCTAACCCTTTTTGTATGCTTTTGTAATAACCGTAACCCTAACATATTTTAAATATCAATTTTTAAGTTAATTGTATGTTTTTATGCTAACCCCTAACCCTAATTTTGCGTTTTAACTAACCCTTACCCTAATTGTATGTTCTTGTAATAACCCTAACCCTAAAAATATATTTTAATTCCATCGTTAACGCTAAATGTATGTTTTAAGACTACTCCTAACCCTAATTGTAGGTTTTACATTAACCCTAACCCTAATTGTAGGTTTTACATTCACCCTTACCCTAATTGTATGGGTTTTTTTCAATAACCCTAAGCCTAAATATATATTTTAATTCAACCTTAACGCTTAATGTATGACTTTATGCTTACCCCTAACCCTTATATTGTGTTTTCACTAACCCTAATGGTATGTTCTTGTACTAACCGTAATTGTATCATTAATTGTTTTTATGCTAACCCTTATCCCTAATATGGTGTTTTACACCGACCACTACCCTAATTTTGCGTATTCACTAACACTAATTCTAATTGCGAATTTTGTACTAACCCTATCCCTAACCCTAACCCTAAACCCTAACCCTAACTCAACGATAAACTCTAACCCTAACACTTGCAATAAATGTATCTTTTTATACTAAACCCTAACCCTAATTGTAGGTTTTTATGCGTTTTTAACCCTAACCCTAATTCTAGGTTTTACATTATTCCTAATTCTAAATGAATGTTTTTTTTTTCAATAACCCTAACCCTAAAAATATATTTTAATTCCATCCTTAACGCTAAATGTATGTTTTAAGCCTACTCCTAACCCTAATTTTGTGTTTTACATTAACCCTAACCCTAATTGTATGATTTTGTAATAACCCTAACCCATTTTTTTAAATATCAACCTTCACTAAGCCTTACCCTAATTGTATGTTTTTGTAATAAACGTAACCCTAATTATATATACTTTAATACCAACGTCAACACTAATTGTATGTTTTTATGCTAACCCCTATCCCTAATAGTGTGTTTTACACCTACCCCTACCCTAATTTTGCATATTCACTAACACTATCCCTAATTGCAAGTTTTGTACTAACCCTAACCCTAACCCTAAACAATAACCCTAACCCCTAACCCTAACCCTAACTCAACGATAAACCCTAACCCTAACACTTGCCATAAATGTATATTTTTATACTTAACCCTAACTCTTATTGTAGGTTTTACATTATTCCTAATTCTAAATGAATGTTTTTTTTCAATAACCCTAACCCTAAAAATGTATTTTAATTCCATCCTTAACGCTAAATGTATGTTTTTATGCCTACCCCTAATCTTAATTTTGTGTTTTACATTAACGCTAACCCTAATTGTAGGTTTTACATTAACCCTAACCCTAATTGTATGATTTTTATCAATAACCCTAAGCCTAAATATATATTTTAATTCCATCCTTAACGGTTAATGTATGAATTTATGCTTACCCCTAACCCTAATATTGTGGTTTTACTAACCATAATGGTAAGTTCTTGTACTAACCGTAATTGTATCTAAAATGCTTACCATAACCCTTATTGTATGATTTTGTAATAACCCTAACACTAATATATTTTAAATATCAATTTTAACGCTAATTGTATGTTTTTATGCTAACCCCTTACCCTAATTTTGCGTTTTAACTAACCCTTACCCTAATTGTATGTTCTTGTAATAACCCTAACCCTAAATATATATTTTAATTCCAACCTTAACGCTTAATGTATGTTTTTATGCCTACCCCTAACCCTAATTTTGTGTTTTCATTAACCCTTACCCTAATGGAATGTTCTTGACCTAACCGATATTGGTAACCCTAACCCTAATTGTATGATTTTGTAATAACCCTAACCCATTTTTTTAAATATCAACCTTCACTAAGCCTTACCCTAATTGTATGTTTTTGTAATAAACATAACCCTAAATATATATTTTAATACCAACGTCAACACTAATTGTATGTTTTTATGCTAACCCCTATCCCTAATAGTGTGTTTTACACCTACCCCTACCCTAATTTTGCGTTTTCACTTACCCTAACCCTAATTTCAAGTTGTTTGACTTACCGTAGCCAGAAATGTATCTTTTTATACTAAACCCTAACCCTAATTGTAGGTTTTACATTCACCCTTACCCTAATTGTATGGGTTTTTTTCAATAACCCTAAGCCTAAATATATATTTTAATTCAACCTTAACGCTTAATGTATGACTTTATGCTTACCCCTAACTCTTATATTGTGTTTTCACTAACCCTAATGGTATGTTCTTGTACTAACCGTAATTGTATCATTAATTGTTTTTATGCTAACCCTTATCCCTAATACGGTGTTTTACACCGACCACTACCCTAATTTTGCGTATTCACTAACACTATTTCTAATTGCAAATTTTGTACTAACCCTAACCCTAAACCATAACCCTAACCCTAACTCAACGATAAACCCTAACCCTTACACTAACCATATATGTATCTTTTTATACTTAACCCTAACCCTAATTGTAGGTTTTACATTATTCCTAATTCTAAATGAATGGTTTTTTTTTCAATAACCCTTACCCTAAAAATATATTTTAATTCCATCCTTAACGCTTAATGTATGTTTTATGCCTACCCCTAACCCTAATTTTGTGTTTTACATTAACCCTAACCCTAATTGTAGGTTTTACATTAACCCTTACCCTAATTGTATGGGTTTTTTTCATTAACCCTAAGCCTAAATATATATTTTAATTCCAACCTTAACGCTTACTGTATGACTTTATGTTTACCCCTAACCCTTATATTGTGTTATCACTAACCCTAATGGTATGTTCTTGTACTAACCGTAATTGTATCATTTATTGTTTTTATGCTAACCTTTAACCCTAATACGGTGTTTTACACCGACCACTACCCTAATTTGGCGTATTCACTAACACTATTTCTAATTGCGAATTTTGTACTAACCCTAGCCCTAACCCTAACCCTAAACCCTAACCCTAACTCAACGATAAACCCTAACCCTAACACTTGCCATAAATGTATCTTTTTATACTAAACCCTAACCCTAATTGTAGGTTTTTATGCGTTTTTAACCCTAACCCTAATTCTAGGTTTTACATTATTCCTAATTCTAAATGAATGTTTTTTTTTCAATAACCCTAACCCTAAAAATATATTTTAATTCCATCGTTAACGCTAAATGTATGTTTTAAGACTACTCCTAACCCTAATTTTGTGTTTTACATTAACCCTAACCCTAATTGTAGGTTTTACATTAATCCTAACCTTAATTGTATGATTTTTATCAATAACCCTAAGCCTAAATATATATTTTAATTCCAACCTTAACGCTTGATGTATGAATTTATGCTTACCCCTAACCCTAACATTGTGTTTTAACTAACCCTAATGGTAAGTTCTTGTACTAATCGTAATTGTATCTAAAATGCTAACCCTAACCCTTTTTGTATGCTTTTGTAATAACCGTAACCCTAACATATTTTAAATATCAATTTTTACGCTAATTGTATGTTTTTATGCTAACCCCTAACCCTAATTTTGCGTTTTAACTAACCCTTACCCTAATTGTATGTTCTTGTAATAACCCTAACCCTAAATATATATTTTAATTACAACCTTAACGCTTAATGTATGTTTTTATGCCTACCCCTAACCCTAATTTTGTGTTTTCATTAACCCTTACCCTAATTGTAGGTTTTACATTAACCCTAACCTTAATTGTATGATTTTTATCAATAACCCTAAGCCTAAATATATATTTTAATTCCAACCTTAACGCTTAATGTATGAATTTATGCTTACCCCTAACCCTAATATTGTGTTTTAACTAACCCTAATGGTAAGTTCTTGTACTAATCGTAATTGTATCTAAAATGCTAACCCTAACCCTTTTTGTATGCTTTTGTAATAACCGTAACCCTAACATATTTTAAATATCAATTTTTAAGTTAATTGTATGTTTTTATGCTAACCCCTAACCCTAATTTTGCGTTTTAACTAACCCTTACCCTAATTGTATGTTCTTGTAATAACCCTAACCCTAAATATATATTTTAATTCCAACCTTAACGCTTAATGTATGTTTTTATGCCTACCCCTAACCCTAATTTTGTGTTTTCATTAACCCTTACCCTAATGGTATGTTCTTGACCTAACCGATATTGGTAACCCTAACCCTAATTGTATGGTTTTGTAATAACCCTAACCCATTTTTTTAAATATCAACCTTCACTAAGCCTTACCCTAATTGTATGTTTTTGTAATAATCGTAACCCTAAATATATATTTTAATACCAACATCAACACTAATTATATGTTTTTATGCTAACCCCTATCCCTAATAGTGTGTTTTACACCTACCCCTACCCTAATTTTGCGTTTTCACTTACCCTAACCCTAATTCCAAGGTTTTTTACTTACCGTAGCCAAAAATGTATCTTTTTCTACTAAACCCTAACCCTAATTGTAGGTTTTACATTAACCCTAACCCTAATTGTAGGTTTTACATTCACCCTTACCCTAATTATATGGATTTTTTTTCAATAACCCTAAGCCTAAATATATATTTTAATTCAACCTTAACGCTTAATGTATGACTTTATGCTTACCCCTAACCCTTATATTGTGTTTTCACTAACCCTAATGGTATGTTCTTGTACTAACCGTAATTGTATCATAAATTGTTTTTATGCTAACCCTTATCCCTAATACGGCGTTTTACACCGACCACTACCCTAATTTTGCATATTCACTAACACTATCCCTAATTGCAAGTTTTGTACTAACCCTAGCCATAACCCTAACCCTAACCCTAACCCCTAACCCTAACCCTAACTCAACGATAAACCCTAACCCTACCACTAGCCATAAATGTATCTTTTTATACTTAACCCTAACCCTAATTGTAGGTTTTACATTATTCCTAATTCTAAATGAATGTTTTTTTTTCAATAACCCTAACCCTAAAAATATATTTTAATTCCATCCTTAACGCTAAATGTATGTTTTAAGCCTACCCCTAACCCTAATTTTGTGTTTTACATTAACCCTAACCCTAATTGTAGGTTTTACATTAACCTTAACCCTAATTGTATGATTTTTATCAATAACCCTAAGCCTAAATATATATTTTAATTCCAACCTTAACGCTTAATGTATGAATTTATGCTTACCCCTAACCCCAATATTGTGTTTTTACTAACCCTAATGGTAAGTTCTTCTACTAACCGTAATTGTATCTAAAATGCTAACCCTAACCCTTTTTGTATGCTTTTGTACTAACCCTAACCCTAATATATTTTAAATATCAATTTTAACGCTAATTGTATGCTTTAATGCTAACCCCTAACCCTAATTTTGCGTTTTAACTAACCCTTACCCTAATTGTATGTTCTTGTAATAACCCTAACCCTAAATATATATTTTAATTCCAACCTTAACGCTTAATGTATGTTTGTATGCCTACCCCTAACCCTAATTTTGTGTTTTCATTAACCCTTACCCTAATGGTATGTTCTTGACCTAACCGATATTGGTAACCCTAACATAAATTGTATGATTTTGTAATAACCCTTACCCATTTTTTTTAAATATCAACCTTCACTAAGCCTTACCCTAATTGTATGTTTTTGTAATAAACATAACCCTAAATATATATTTTAATACCAACGTCAACACTAATTGTATGTTTTTATGCTAACCCCTATTCCTAATAGTGTGTTTAACACCTACCCCTACCCTAATTTTGCGTTTTCACTTACCCTAACCCTAATTTCAAGTTTTTTGACTTACCGTAGCCAAAAATGTATCTGTTTATACTAAACCCTAACCCTAATTGTAGGTTTTACATTAACCCTAACCCTAATTGTAGGTTTTACATTCACCCTTACCCTAATCGTATGGATTTATTTCAATTACCCTAAGCCTAAATATATATTTTAATTCAACCTTAACGCTTAATGTATGACTTTATGCTTACCCCTAACCCTTATATTGTGTTTTCACTAACCCTAATGGTATGCTCTTGTACTAACCGTACTTGTATCATAAATTGTTTTTATGCTAACCCTTATCCCTAATACGGTGTTTTACACCGACCACTACCCTAATTTTGCATATTCACTAACACTATCCCTAATTGCAAGTATTGTACTAACCCTAGCCCTAACCCTAACCCCAAATCCTAACCCTAACCCCTAACCCTAACCCTAACTCAACGATAAACCCTAACCCTAACACTAGCCATAAATGTATCTTTTTATACTAAACCCTAACCCTAATTGTAGGTTTTACATTATTCCTAATTCTTAATGCATGTTTTTTTTTTCAATAACCCTAACCCTTAAAATATATTTTAATTCCATCCTTAACGCTAAATGTATGTTTTTATGCCTACCCCTAACCCTAATTTTGTGTTTTACATTAACCCTAACCCTAATTGTAGGTTTTACATTAACCCTAACCCTAATTGTATGATTTTTATCAATAACACTAAGCCTAAATATATATTTTAATTCCAACCTTTACGCTTAATGTATGAATTTATGCTTACCCCTAACCCTAATATTGTGTTTTTACTAACCCTAATGGTAAGTTCTTGTACTAACCGTAATTGTATCTAAAATGCTAACCCTAACCCTTTTTGTATGCTTTTGTACTAACCCTAACCCTAATATATTTTAAATATCAATTTTAACGCTAATTGTATGTTTTTATGCTAACCCCTAACCCTAATTTTGCGTTTTTATGCTAACCCCTAACCCTAATTTTGCGTTTTAACTAACCCTTACCCTAATTGTATGTTCTTGTAATAACCCTAACCCTAAATATATATTTTAATTCCAACCTTAACGCTTAATGTATGTTTTTATGCCTACCCTTAACCCTAATTTTGTGTTTTCATTAACCCTTACCCTAATGGTATGTTCTTGACCTAACCGATAATGGTAACACTAACCCTAATTGTATGATTTTGTAATAACCCTAACCCATTTTTTTAAATATCAACCTTCACTAAGCCATACCCTAACTGTATGTTTTTGTAATAAACGTAACCCTAAATATATATATTTTAATACCAACGTCAACAGTAATTGTATGTTTTTATGCTAACCCCTATCCCTAATAGTGTGTTTTACACCTACCCCTACCCTAATTTTGCGTTTTCACTTATCCTAACCCTAATTTCAAGTTTTTTGACTTACCGTAGCCAAAAATGTATCTTTTTATACTAAACCCTAACCCTAATTGTAGGTTTTACATTAACCCTAACCCTAATTGTAGGTTTTACATTCACCCTTACCCTAATCGTATGGATTTCTTTCAATAATCCTAAGCCTAAATATATATTTTAATTCAACCTTAACGCTTAATGTATGACTTTATGCTTACCCCTAACCCTTATATTGTGTTTTCACTAACCTAATGCTATGCTCTTGTACTAACCGTACTTGTATCATAAATTGTTTTTATGCTAACCCTTATCCCTAATACGGTGTTTTACACCGACCACTACCCTAATTTTGCATATTCACTAACACTATCCCTAATTGCAAGTATTGTACTAACCCTAGCCCTAACCCTAACCCTAACCCCTAACCCTAACCCTAACTCAACGATAAACCCTAACCCTAACACTAGCCATAAATGTATCTTTTTATACTTAACCCTAACCCTAATTGTAGGTTTTACATTATTCCTAATTCTTAATGAATGTTTTTTTTTCAATAACCCTAACCCTAAAAATATATTTTAATTCCATCCTTAACGCTAAATGTATGTTTTTATGCCTACCCCTAACCCTAATTTTGTGTTTTACATTAACCCTAACCCTAATTGTAGGTTTTACATTAACCCTAACCCTAATTGTATTATTTTTATCAATAACCCTAAGCCTAAATATATATTTTAATTCCAACCTTAACGCTTAATGTATGAATTTATGCTTACCCCTAACCCTAATATTGTGTTTTAACTAACCCTAATGGTAAGTTCTTGTACTAATCGTAATTGTATCTAAAATGCTAACCCTAACCCTTTTTGTATGCTTTTGTAATAACCGTAACCCTAACATATTTTAAATATCAATTTTTACGCTAATTGTATGTTTTTATGCTAACCCCTAACCCTAATTTTGCGTTTTAACTAACCCTTACCCTAATTGTATGTTCTAGCAATAACCCTAACCCTAAATATATATTTTAATTCCAACCTTAACGCTTAATGTATGTTTTTATGCCTACCCCCAACCCTAATTTTGTGTTTTCATTAACCCTTACCCTAATGGTATGTTCTTGACCTAACCGATATTGGTAACCCTAACACTAATTGTATGATTTTGTAATAACCCTAACCCATTTTTTTAAATATCAACCTTCACTAAGCCTTACCCTAATTGTATGTTTTTGTAATAAACGTAACCCTAAATATATATATTTTAATACCAACGTCAACACTAATTGTATGTTTTTATGCTAACCCCTATCCCTAATAGTGTGTTTTACACCTACCCCTACCCTAATTTTGCGTTTTCACTTACCCTAACCCTAATTTCAAGTTTTTTGACTTACCGTAGCCACAAATGTATCTTTTTATACTAAACCCTAACCCTAATTGTAGGTTTTACATTAACCCTAACCCTAATTGTAGGTTTTACATTCACCCTTACCCTAATCGTATGGATATTTTTCAATAACCCTAAGCCTAAATATATATTTTAATTCAACCTTAACGCTTAATGTATGACTTTATGCTTACCCCTAACCCTTATATTGTGTTTTTACTAACCCTAATGGTATGCTCTTGTACTAACCGTACTTGTATCATAAATTGTTTTTATGCTAACCCTTATCCCTAATACGGTGTTTTACACCGACCACTACCCTAATTTTGCATATTCACTAACACTATCCCTAATTGCAAGTATTGTACTAACCCTAGCCCTAACCCTAAACCCTAACCCCTAACCCTAACCCTAACTCAACGATAAACCCTAACCCTAACACTAGCCATAAATGTATCTTTTTATACTTAACCCTGACCCTAATTGTAGGTTTTACATTATTCCTAATTCTTAATGAATGTTTTTTTTAATAACCCTAACCCTAAAAATATATTTTAATTCAATCCTTAACGCTAAATGTATGTTTTTATGCCTACCCCAAACCCTAATTTTGTGTTTTACATTAACCCTAACCCTAATTGTAGGTTTTACATTAACCCTAACCCTAATTGTATGATTTTTATCAATAACCCTAAGCCTAAATATATATTTTAATTCCATCCTTAACGCTAAATGTATGTTTTTATGCCTACCCCTAACCCTAATTTTGTGTTTTACATTAACCCTAACCCTAATTGTAGGTTTTACATTAACCCTAACCCTAATTGTAGGTTTTACATTAACCCTAACCCTAATTGTATTATTTTTAACAATAACCCTAAGCCTAAATATATATTTTAATTCCAACCTTAACGCTTAATATATGAATTTATGCTTCCACCTAACCCTAATATTGTGTTTTTACTAACCCTAATGGTAAATTCTTGTACTAACCGTAATTGTATCTAAAATGCTAACCCTAACATTTATTGTATGCTTATGTACTAACCCTAACCCTAATATATTTTAAATATCAATTTTAACGCTAATTGTATGTTTTTATGCTAACCCCTAACCCTAATTTTGCGTTTTAACTAACCCTTACCCTAATTGTATGTTCTTGTAATAACCCTAACCCTAAATATATATTTTAATTCCAACCTTAACGCTTAATGTATGTTTTTATGCCTACCCCTAACCCTAATTTTGTGTTTTCATTAATCCTTACCCTAATGGTATGTTCTTGACCTAACCGATATTGGTAACCCTAACCCTAATTGTATGATTTTGTAATAACCCTAACCCATTTTTTTAAATATCAACCTTCACTAAGCCTTACCCTAATTGTATGTTTTTGTAATAAACGTAACCCTGAATATATATATTTTAATACCAACGTCAACACTAATTGTATGTTTTTATGCTAACCCCTATCCCTAATAGTGTGTTTTACACCTACCCCTACCCTAATTTTGCGTTTTCACTTACCCTAACCCTAATTTCAAGTTTTTTGACTTACCGTAGCCAAAAATGTATCTTTTTATACTAAACCCTAACCCTAATTGTAGGTTTTACATTAACCCTAACCCTAATTGTAGGTTTTACATTCACCCTTACCCTAATCGTATGGATTTTTTTCAATAACCCTAAGCCTAAATATATATTTTAATTCAACCTTAACGCTTAATGTATGACTTTATGCTTACCCCTAACCTTTATATTGTGTTTTCACTAACCCTAATGGTATGCTCTTTTACTAACCGTACTTGTATCATAAATTGTTTTTATGCTAACCCTTATCCCTAATACGGTGTTTTACACCGACCACTACCCTAATTTTGCATATTCACTAACACTATCCCTAATTGCAAGTATTGTACTAACCCTAGCCCTAACCCAAAACCCTAACCCTAACCCTAACTCATCGATAAACCCTTACCCTAACACTAGCCATAAATGTATCTTTTTATACTTAACCCTAACCCTAATTGTAGGTTTTACATTATTCCTAATTCTTAATGAATGTTTTTTTTCAATAACCCTTACCCTAAAAAATATATTTTAATTCCATCCTTAACGCTAAATGTATGTTTTTATGCCTACCCCTAACCCTAATTTTGTGTTTTACATTAACCCTAACCCTAATTGTAGGTTTTACATTAACCCTAACCCTAATTGTATGATTTTTATCAATAACCCTAACCCTAATTGTATGATTTTTATCAATAACCCTAAGCCTAAATATATATTTTAATTCCAACCTTAACGCTTAATGTATGAATTTATGCTTACACCTAACCCTAATATTGTGTTTTTACTAACCCTAATGGTAAATTCTTGTACTAACCGTAATTGTATCTAAAATGCTAACCCTAACATTTATTGTATGCTTATGTGATAACCCTAACCCTAATATATTTTAAATATCAATTTTAACGCTAATTGTATGTTTTTATGCTAGCCCCTAACCCTAATTTTGCGTTTTAGCTAACCCTTACCCTAATTGTATGTTCTTGTAATAACCCTAACCCTAAATATATATTTTAATTCCAACCTTAACGCTTAATGTATGTTTTTATGCCTACCCCTAACCCTAATTTTGTGTTTTCATTAACCCTTACCCTAATGGTATGTTCTTGACCTAACCGATATTGGTAACCCTAACCCTAATTGTATGATTTTGTAATAACCCTAACCCACTTTTTTAAATATCAACCTTCACTAAGCCTTACCCTAATTGTATGTTTTTGTAATAAACGTAACCCTAAATATATATTTTAATACCAACGTCAACACTAATTGTATGTTTTTATGCTAACCCCTATCCCTAATAGTGTGTTTTACACCTACCCCTACCATAATTTTGCGTTTTCACTTACCCTAACCCTAATTTCAAGTTTTTTGACTTACCGTAGCCAAAAATGTATCTTTTTATACTAAACCCTAACCCTAATTGTAGGTTTTACATTATCCCTAACCCTAATTGTAGGTTTTACATTCACCCTTACCCTAATTGTATGGGTTTTTTTCAATAACCCTAAGCCTAAATATATATTTTAATTCCAACCTTAACGCTTAATGTATGGCTTTATGCTTACCCCTAACCCTTATATTGTGTTTTCACTAACCCTAATGGTATGTTCTTGTACTAACCGTAATTGTATCATTAATTGTTTTTATGCTAACCCTTATCCCTAATACGGTGTTTTACACCGACCACTACCCTAATTTTGCGTATTCACTAACACTATTTCTAATTGCAAATTTTGTACTAACCCTATCCCTAACCCTAACCCTAAACCCTAACCCTAACCCTAACTCAACGATAAACCCTAACCCTAACACTAACCATAAATGTATCTTTTTATACTTAACCCTAACCCTAATTGTAGGTTTTACATTATTCCTAATTCTAAATGAATGCTTTTTTTCAATAACCCTTACCCTAAAAATATATTTTAATTCCATCCTTAACGCTTAATGTATGTTTTTATGCCTACCCCTAACCCTAATTTTGTGTTTTACATTAACCCTAACCCTAATTGTAGGTTTTACATTAACCCTTACCCTAATTGTATGGGTTTTTTCAATAACCCTAAGCCTAAATATATATTTTAATTCCAACCTTAACGCTAACTGTATGACTTTATGCTTACCCCTAACCCTTATATTGTGTTCTCACTAACCCTAATGGTATGTTCTTGTACTAACCGTAATTGTATCTAAAATGCTAACCCTAACATTTATTGTATGCTTATGTGATAACCCTAACCCTAATATATTTTAAATATCAATTTTAACGCTAATTGCATGTTTTTATGCTAGCCCCTAACCCTAATCTTGCGTTTTAACTAACCCTTACCCTAATTGTATGTTCTTGTAATAACCCTAACCCTAAATATATATTTTAATTCCAACCTTAACGCTTAATGTATGTTTTTATGCCTACCCCTAACCCTAATTTTGTGTTTTCATTAACCCTTACCCTAATGGTATGTTCTTGACCTAACCGATATTGGTAACCCTAACCCTAATTGTATGATTTTGTAATAACCCTTACCCACTTTTTTAAATATCAACCTTCACTAAGCCTTACCCTAATTGTATGTTTTTGTAATAAACGTAACCCTAAATATATATTTTAATACCAACGTCAACACTAATTGTATGTTTTTATGCTAACCCCTATCCCTAATAGTGTGTTTTACACCTACCCCTACGCTAATTTTGCGTTTTCACTTACCCTAACCCTAATTTCAAGTTTTTTGACTTACCGTAGCCAAAAATGTATCTTTTTATACTAAACCCTAACCCTAATTGTAGGTTTTTATGTTTTTTTTTTCAATAACCCTAAGCCTAAATATATATTTTAATTCCAACCTTAACGCTTAATGTATGACTTTATGCTTACCCCTAACCCTTAAATTGTGTTTTCACTAACCCTAATGGTATGTTCTTGTACTAACCGTAATTGTATGTTCTTGTACTAACCGTAATTGTATGTTCTTGTACTAACCGTAATTGTATGTTCTTGTACTAACCGTAATTGTATCATAAATTGTTTTTATGCTAACCCTTATCCCTAATACGGTGTTTTACACCGACCACTACCCTAATTTTGCATATTCACTAACACTATCCCTAATTGCAAGTTTTGTACTAACCCTAACCCCTAACCCTAACCCTAACTCAACGATAAACCCTAACCCTAACACTAGCCATAAATGTATCTTTTTATACTTAACCCTAACCCTTATTGTAGATTTTACATTATTCCTAATTCTAAATGAATGTTTTTTTTTCAATAACCCTAACCCTAAAAATATATTTTAATTCCATCCTTAACGCTAAATGTATGTTTTTATGCCTACCCCTAACCCTAATTTTGTGTTTTACATTAACCCTTACCCTAATGGTATGTTCTTGACCTAACCGATATTGGTAACCCTAACCCTAATTGTATGATTTTGTAATAACCCTAACCCATTTTTTTAAATATCAACCTTCACTAAGCCTTACCCTAATTGTATGTCTTTGTAATAAACATAACCCTAAATATATATTTTAATACCAACGTCAACACTAATTGTATGTTTTTATGCTAACCCCTATCCCTAATAGTGTGTTTTACACCTACCCCTACCCTTATTTTGCGTTTCTATTTTCAAGTTTTTTGACTTACCGTAGCCAAAAATGTATCTTTTTATACTAAACCCTAACCCTAATTGTAGGTTTTACATTAACCCTAACCCTAATTGTAGGTTTTACATTCACCCTTACCCTAATTGTATGGGTTTTTTTCAATAACCCTAAGCCTAAATATATATTTTAATTCCAACCTTAACGCTAAATGTATGACTTTATGCTTACCCCTAACCCTTATATTGTGTTTTCACTAACCCTAATGGTATGTTCTTGTACTAACCGTAATTGTATCATTAATTGTTTTTATGCTAACCCTTATCCCTAATACGGTGTTTTACACCGACCACTACCCTAATTTTGCGTATTCACTAACACTATTTTTTTGTACTAACCCTATCCCTAACCCTAAACCCTAACCCTAACTCAACGAGTGAGTGAGTGTGAGTGAGTTGGTGTTTTACGCCCGTGCAACGCTATATAGGTTATTTACAGGCGATGAACATGAAAAGGATGATAAAATGAACATGAAATGATGATGATAAATGAAATATGGGGATGGGGTGGGACACAAAGGATCGGTAAATTTTGAAGAACCACAGGAAAAAGGGGAGAGCTGGGTAGGGGCGGAAAATTTAGCCTATGTGGTGCACTACTGGGCGGTCCACAAAGGGGTCTTTTACGTGCATGACGCGTGGCACTCTACACACACGTTGGCCCACTATGGTCGGCGGTCAGGGTTTCCGTATTATAGACCTGACAACCCCCGCGGACGAGGGCCACCCTATTCAGCCACCTAGGGTACACACTTGGTCGCTCTGTGGGCTGAGCACTGACCCGACGTCAGAATCCCAAGACCCTTAGTCGCCTCTTACGACAAGCTAGGCTCTGCTGCGGGCCTATTCGCCACCCGGGCCCCGCACGGGACTAACTCAACGATAAACCCTAACCCTAACACTAACCATAAATGTATCTTTTTATACTTAACCCTAACCCTTATTGTAGGTTTTACATTATTCCTAATTCTAAATGAATGTTTTTTTTTCAATAACCCTTACCCTAAAAATATATTTTAATTCCATCCTTAACGCTTAATGTATGTTTTTATGCCTACCCCTAACCCTAATTTTGTGTTTTACATTAACCCTTACCCTAATTGTATGGGTTTTTTTCAATAACCCTAAGCCTAAATATATATTTTAATTCCAACCTTAACGCTTTCTGTATGACTTTATGCTTACCCCTAACCCTTATATTGTGTTCTCACTAACCCTAATGGTATGTTCTTGTACTAACCGTAATTGTATCATTAATTGTTTTTATGCTAACCTTTAACCCTAATACGGTGTTTTACACCGACCACTACCCTAATTTGGCGTATTCACTAACACTATTTTAATTGCAAATTTTGTACTAACCCTAGTCCAACCCTAACCCTAAACCCTAACCCTAACTCAACGATAAACCCTAACCCTACCACTTGCCATAAATGTATCTTTTTATACTTAACCCTAACCCTAATTGTAGGTTTTACATTATTCCTAATTCTCAATGAATGTTTTTTTCAATAACCCTAACCCTAAAAATATATTTTAATTCCATCCTTAACGCTAAATGTATGTTTTATGCCTACCCCTAACCCTAATTTTGTGTTTTACATTAACCCTAACCCTAATTGTAGGTTTTACATTAACCCTTACCCTAATTGTATGATTTTTATCAATAACTCTAAGCCTAAATATATATTTTAATTCCAACCTTTACGCTTAATGTATGAATTTATGCTTACCCCTAACCCTAATGTGTTTTTACTAACCCTAATGGTAAGTTCTTGTACTAACCGTAATTGTATCTAAAATGCTAACCCTAACCCTTATTGTATGATTTTGTAATAACTCTAACCCTAATATATTTTAAATATCAATTTTAACGCTAATTGTATGTTTTTATGCTAACCCCTAACCCTAATGTTTCGTTTTAACTAACCCTTACCCTAATTGTATGTTCTTGTAATAACCCTAACCCTAAATATATATTTTAATTCCAACCTTAACGCTTAATGTATGTTTTTATGCCTACCCCTAACCCTAATTTTGTGTTTTCTTTAACCCTTACCCTTATGGTATGTTCTTGACCTAACCGATATTGGTAACCCTAACCCTAATTGTATGATTTTGTAATAACCCTAACCCATTTTTTTAAATATCAAACTTCACTAAGCCTTACCCTAATTGTATGTTTTTGTAATAAACATAACCCTAAATTTATATTTTAATATCAACGTCAACACTAATTGTATGTTTTTATGCTAACCCCTATCCCTAATAGTATGTTTTACACCTACCCCTACCCTAATTTTGCGTTTTCACTAACCCTAACCCTAATTTCAAGTTTTTTAACTTACCGTAGCCAAAAATGTATCTTTTTATACTAAACCCTAACCCTAATTGTAGGTTTTACATTCACCCTAACCCTAATTGTAGGTTTTACATTCACCCTTACCCTAATTGTATGGTTTTTTTTTCAATAACCCTTAGGTAAATATATATTTTAATTCCAACCTTAACGCTTAATGTATGACTTTATGCTTACCCCTAACCCTTATATTGTGTTTTCACTAACCCTAATGGAATGTTCTTGTACTAACCGTAATTGTATCATTAATTGTTTTTATGCTAACCCTTATCCCTAATACGGTGTTTTACACCGACCACTACCCTAATTTTGCGTATTCATTAACATTTTGTACTATCCCTAGCCCAAACCCTAACTCAGCGATAAACCCTAACCCTAACACTTGCCATAAATGTATCTTTTTATACTTAACCCTAACCCTAATTGTAGGTTTTACATTATTCCTAATTCTAAATGAATGTTTTTTCAATAACCCTAACCCTAAAAATATATTTTAATTCCATCCTTAACGCTAAATGTATGTTTTTCTGCGTAACCCTAACCCTAATTTTTGTTTTACATTAACCCTAACCCTAATTGTAGGTTTTACATTAACCCTTACCCTAATTGTATGATTTTTATCAAGAACCCTAAGCCTAAATAAATATTTTAATTCCAACCTTAACTTTAAATATCAATTTTAACGGTAATTGTATGTTTTTATGCTAACCCCTAACCCTAATTTTGCGTTTTAACTAACCCTTACCCTAATTGTATGTTCTTGTAATAACCCTAACCCTAAATATATATTTTAATTCCAACCTTAACGCTTCCCTAATGGTATGTTCTTGACCTAACCGATATTGGTAACCCTAACCCTAATTGTATGATTTTGTAATAACCCTAACCCATTTTTTTAAATATCAACCTTCACTAAGCCTTACCCTAATTGTATGTTTTTGTAATATACGTAAACCTAAATATATATTTTAATACCAACGTCAACACTAATTGTATATTTTTATGCTAACCCCTATCCCTAATAGTGTGTTTTACACCTACCCCTACCCTAATTTTCCGTTTTCACTAACCTTTACCCTAATTTCAAGTTTTTTGCCTTACCGTAGCCAAAAATGTGTCTTTTTATACTAAACCCTAACCCTAAGTGTAGGTTTTACATTAACCCTAACCCTAATTGTAGGTTTTACATTCACCCTTAACCTAATTGTATGTTTTTTTTCAATAACCCTAAGCCTAAGTATATATTTTAATTTCAACCTTAACGCTTAATGTATGACTTTATGCCTACCCCTAACCCTTATATTGTGTTTTCACTAACCCTAATTGTATGTTCTTGTACTAACCCTAATTGTATCATTAATGCTATTCCTAACCCTAATTGTATGATTTTGTAATAACCCAAACCCTAATATATTTTAATATCAATTTTTACGCTAATTGTATGTTTTTATGCTAACCCCTAACCCTAATTTTGCGTTTTACCAAACCCTTACCCTAACTTTATGTTTTTGTAATAACCTAAACCCTAAATATATATTTTAATTCCAACCGATTCAGTGTTTAAACAGTCAATGTTATGTTTCTTGCACACAAAATTAGAACATAGGAACATAGGGGTAAGTTGCAGTTTTTTTTGCAAATAATTCAAAAACAGTCACAGATATCAATATTGTTATGGAGAACAAAAGTGATCAGCATCTCAAGATCTACCTGCCATCAATCCATGTCCATGTTATTGCCCTTTTTCTAATTTTTTTTCAAACTTTTGCAGTTTTTAAGCTGAATATCTTGAAAACTATATAACATATTTTAGAAATTTAATTTGCATATTGCTCACAAATCAGTATCTACAATTTATGTAACACCATCAATGTTTTTGTCAGGTAAGCGATTCAGGCTCCTGGGAGCCTCTTGTTTTATGGTTTTGGCCTATAGAATGAAAAAACATTGCAGATAGAGACAAGAGGCTCCCAGGAGCCTGAATCGCTCACCTGACATATGTGCCTGAAGTAAATGTTGTTATGCAAAATCTATTTGACTTTGAAAGGGTCATAATTTTAAGAAGGGGTCATCTGACAATATGGTTAAACTAAGTACAGAGTAATATTCAAGCAATTAAAACCTTTTAATAATTTTCTTTCCTTCAACATTCTTAGAGGAATAACATCTAAAATAAACAGTATCACAATCTTGACCTTATTTCATATTTTGTTGATCATGATGTGCTTTACAACATGCAATTCACATTTCTTAAATATTTCATACATAGATTTTCAGATATTGAGCTTAAAACATTTTTGTAAGTGCAAAATTCATCAAAAAATAAAATAAAAGGGCAATCAGTCGATTGAACTGTGATTATTATATAGATATAGATAAAATGTCGTGATTTCCGAGTTATATAAATTTCTATATCGTCACTGAGTGAATAACAGGATTTATTTAACTCTCATGCAAAGGATATGGTATGATAAGGGCTATTTATGACCCCTTTTTAAAAGTGTCATTGTTTTCTAGTTTATTGATTTTGTTACTCTAAAATGATAAAAGTTAATAAAAGATATGTTTTAAACAAGTAATTAATCAAATTTCTTTTCAGTTTTGGATCAAATAAGGTGCAATTTTTTTTCTAAAAATAGCCCATAAACTTGTAAATTTCAGTATATTTTCACTGAAATAACTATGAATGGATCACAGGCCCACACAAATATTTTAACTGTTGGTTTGGCATCAGACAACTAATCTTTCCTGAAATTCTTGTGTTGGACCGCAGGTCTGCTCATATTTTAATCTAACAAAAACTGTTGTAATTTTAGCACTTTTTAGTTAATTTTGCCAAATTTATCAATTTTAAGCTTCTATGCGCATTTGTAATTCAGCAATAATGAAATTCCCACCGCAAATAATGACCAGTTCAATATACTGTATAACTACTGAGCCACAAAATCGCTCAATTATTATTCGATATTCCGATTTTAGAAAATATGAATATTTTAGGGGGCCAATTTGTGGCCTAATCCTATCTTATCCTTTAATTAACCCTTGCCAAAAATATGTAACATAGTTTATTATGCATTAAACAAATCATTGATCAATAGTTTCATCCGTTGTTGTCTTGCCTGGGAAGCAGATTGGGACATAGGTGTAACGTGTAACACACAATTATAAGATATTGTCCGATTTTCGTGCGATAACCAATTGTTTAAAAATTTGGATATGATGTTTGTAACCACTAATGGAAGGTTGGTAATGCATTTGGGGTTTGTGGTCCCTACCGTTTAAGAAAAAAGGGCTAAAAGGGGCTGAAACGGGTGTTTTGACAAATCTTCTGTAGAATGTTTATTATTCATTGGAATTTGGAAATTCTTTTTTATTTGATTTCTTAATAAATTCTGTTAACTAAATGTGTCAATGGTTTTGATATATATTGTACCGTTCCTTTGATGTGGGGGGTCAAAGGTGGGTCACATCCGAAAAATGGACTTTCTTATTTTTGGTCTGATTTTCAAAATCTTTTTTCATTAGACTCCATGTGAAATTTTCTGCCTGTGTTTTTTAATCAGATTTGCAATATCTCTTCTGTTTTCGAGATATTTGTGGTCAAAGGGGTAACAAAAACGTAAAATTTAAAGAGATTGACTGAGCAAATGTTTTTATTCACTTTTTTTTGGTTATATAAGGTGCCTAATCATTGTTATGAAATTTAAATGAAATGGTACAGTTTTGCACAATTATGGCAAATATTGCAGTATGAATGTCCACCACAGAATGCATGTGTCACTAACATTTTTGAGTCCACCATGGGCTGCATGTGTCCAAGGCAATTGACAATCCATATTTGGCCGAAAATGAACAGGGTTCACCATGTTGCAGTTGTATCATGCTGCGCTCAGCATAGCTTTTTATTGAGATAGGCCACTTTGAAAAATCTAATTTCATGAATTTTAACTTGAAAACGTGTCGAAGGATTCAAATGATATTTTACACAGCTGTTAAGTGCAATAAAATACAGGTCAAGTTTAATTTCCAGCATGATCCGGAACATAGTTTTTGAGATAGGCCACTTTGAAAAATCAAATTTCATTAATTTTATTATATCGTGGCAGGGTATCATTTAATGTCTCTTTAGATGACATATTTTTTCTGTATTTTATACTTATTTTATAGTATATCTCAAAGTAAATAAGATATGGAAGTAATTTAAATGTATATTGTTCAGCTAGTTGAACCCTACAAAATTGTCCGTTGGTTCAAAATTGTCAGATGACCCCTAATAGGAGATATGGCCCCTTAAACTAAAAAAAATATTGGTTTTAGCCTTATAGATTGAGAATGATAGAAGATAAGAAAAAGGTTTTGCTTGCTTAAATGTTCAGTTAATTGACCTCTACAAAATTTCCATTAGATCTGCGTCTTGACAAATAAAACCTTTAATACAAATAAAACATCACTAAAGATATAACCAAAGGAGTAGGGGTGATAAGGCCTATATTTGGCCTAAAATTTTAGCAAATTCTTAAGTTTTGAATATTGTTGTTAGATGCACATAAAGCATAAATTTAATATCCAAAAATAAAAACTAAGTATATATTTATTTAATTTTTACTTGACTGTTTTGGTTAAAAGTATCAAATGAAAATGACCTTCATAAAAAAAATTGTCAATTTACATGAATTTTAAACAATTTAATGGTACATTTTAGACAAGAAAAGTATCTCCACACTTAAGAAACAATTTTATGTTTTTTACAGATTGTTGATACGGCTAATAAAAACCTTCTCTAAAAATATAAACTTGTTTCTCGTGTATGGAGGATGTTTTCTGTTCCAAAATGTACCTTCAAAACAACCAAAATGCCTCATTTATGTCATATTGCTAAAATCTCTATAATTATGACGTCATTATGACATTTCAACAATGAATTTTAAATAGTTTGACATTTCCCCTTTAAGGCTTAGTTTATGCTTATTGTAGCCAGATATGGACACTTTTGCATAACATTCATATTTGTAGGCTGAAAACGGGCCTTATCGCCCCTACTCCTTTTTAAGATATAAAGACATCACACACCAACTGACTTTATGAACTTTATGTAAAGAAAACAATTGTCTTTTTACATTGATGCCAAAGGGTTTGAAAAGTTACTAAAAATTGACAAAATTCTGCTCAAGAATTTGTCTTTCTTTGTTTTTTACAAGTACAAGTTTCTAGGAGAACGTCAACCTGCTAATTTGTATATGCTATATGGCCTGGCAAGCAAAAGTGCTTGTGAACTGGGTAATCATTGCATTTGAGAACACTATTTATAAAGCACCGAATACATTGACTGTTTAAACACTGAATTGAGGATTGGTAGTACTAGCAATAGCACCACATACACAGCTACTACACTGTCCAAGGAGGAGATAATTGACAATCATATATCGATAATTTTCCTCTTTTGGCCTTTCTGTGGGGGTACCACTAAATTGAGAAACGCAATCGAAACGAAACACAATGCATCAAAACGAAACAAATTATATCAAAATAAAACGAAATACAAAGAAACGAAACAAAATCTTATGTTTTTGTTAATTTGGCTTAAATTTAGAAATTCAATAAAGCAATAAGATTAATTGCACAAGTTCTTTTGTATTTAATTATTTTATTCTCCACCTTTTTGTAGACAATGAGGGAATATCAGCTGTAGCCCTGCTTGGCTAGACGCTACAATTATCACGTTGAAAAATTTAAGCACCAGACATTAAATAGTAGATAAAGAGATGTAGAATATATGTATGCGACACAAGTTACTTAATTAAAACATCTTCAAATGTCGATTTTTTCATCGTCGTATTTTGAACAGAATCAATAAAAGTTTTAGTTGGCTGTTGAATCATAATACATTATTGTTATACCTGCTTAAGCCTAGACGTAATAACAAATTTAAAACCACAACGAATCAAACAGCTGGTTGTCAACGTTCCGCTCCCTCTAAACTAGGAATAAATGTATTCACAATGTTGGAGGAGCAGGAGGTGGACTCAAAGACTTGAACAGAGGGTGGCCAAGGTTTGCATACTCTTATGCAGTCAGATAGGTGGTCAGAACGAGACAAAAGAATATGCGCTCTTCAGTAAATAAGGTAGAATTTGATTCGGCATGTTTACTTAGTAACTATGGGCATTAAAAAGTTTATTAGAGCAACTTTTAAAATAAATTGTGATATAAAATATGTAAAATACAAGTAAACAACACCGAATTTGCCTTGGTTTATTAAATTTGCAGCGTGAAAAGAGCACATTTCTCATGTTAAGCGATATTATGGGGTCTGATTTCCTTTGTGACAAATAAAACATCATGCTCCTAAAAATCTGAAAAAAATATATACAACAGATAAGACTCCATTCTTTTTGATAAAAAATTCCTGAACCCGTCGCTATAGCGGTATTGATAAAAATGATTGTCAAAGTTGTGCTAATTTCTTAAGTTATTTGTGAATCCCCCTTTCTAAATATAGAAATTTCATTCATAAAATAAATAAACATTGAGGGTATCTCATACCCAGCTAAAAATAGCAATAGTCTACTCGACTTCCTAAAGTATTTTTTCTTTAATTCTGCAATATATAAGGCCTTAACTGGTGAAACTGTTTAAATTTTACTTTTTATTAATATAATGCATGTTTTTATAATAAAATGATAATAAGCAAATGTAAAATGACGTTTTAGAAGGGGGAGGTCTATTAAGTGAGGTTTGTTCGATTTGTAAAACTGTAATCGTCTCCCTTCGTTTGCCTAGCAACGTTTTAGACTTGCTTGTGACAAAAAAAAACATTTTTCTCCGATTTCCTTAAAATTTTGTCAACAAAAAAAGCATAAGATTGGTCGTCATCTGTCAAAGTATGTAACCCGTCGCACTTACCATTATTTTTTTTAAATTCAACATGTTTATCACCTTTATAGAGTTCCGGTTATTCCTTAGAGATAATTAATTCCTTTTTTGTCACAAACTATTATTCTATGCGTAAAACATCCTAACTAAGAAAAAAAGAACAATAGTTTGTCCATTCACTTGTACCCAAACTTGAAAATAACCATGACCTACTTTTTATTAATCAAAAGATTAAGTTGGCCTCCTGTATCAGTCCCTTTTAGTTTAAAGGTTTTTTCTTCAGAATCTCTACGAACTTCCATTGAAGCTCGGAAATTCTGAGGACGATTGCCATAACTTTGTGGTCTTCCTCTACCACGATTCATAAAATGATAATAAGGTCTCCCTCGGGACCCTACCTCATAATGAAATCTATTATCAACAATTTGATTCCCTTCATTTACTTTAAAATTCCTATTGGGATATCCTTGTTTTGAAGAATTCCTAACATCAAAATTCATATTCAAGTGATCACCTACTTCATAAACTTGTCGGGCATTAGGTCTAAATTCTTTTACTAGATCCTTTTCCCCAGCCCTTAAACATTCTTCTTGCATAGCGTAATGCACCGCTTCTTGCAAGGTTTTAGGCCTCATTCTTTTAACAGATAATCTAAAATCTTCCGATTGACCACATTTGTCAAGAAAAGATTTAATTGAATTTTCCTCCACAATTTCAGGATTGTGGGGATAAGCCCTTCTGAACAAATCTTCAATAGCCTGCCCAAAATCTCTAAGGGATTCATTTGACTGGCGTTTTCTTAATTTAGCTTCGGTAACATACTTTTCTTTCATAGCAGTATGACCAAAACGCTCTTCCATTTTAACTTTTAACCTTTCGTAGTCGCGTTGAATAACTAAAGGCATGCCGTAAGCGTAAGTTTCAGCTTGTCCCCTTAAAGAACTTAACAAAACCCTTCTTGATTTTTCATGGTTCCAGTTATTTAATTCCGATATATTTTCAAAATATCGAATATACTCATTCCAAACATCTGTACTGGTACCAGAAAAAGTTCTACGTACAGGATATTCTGAAGATGAATTACCAGTTCCAAATACGTTATTTGATTTTGAAGGACGAACATCCAGATTATTTTCAGGTCGTTCGTTTTTGATCTCATTAGAACCAACATACGATCCAATAGTCCGATTAACGTTATCTGACATAAGGTTCGTTTGTCGCTCTTTATTGACAGTATCCGGAGTTTGCCCGTGTGAATTTACCACCACATTATGATTTCCAAAATAATTTGGATCAACTTGAGGGGAGTTAAAACACTGGGGCGATGTTCCTGCCCTGTCAATCGTATTACCGTACAAACTAAAATTGGAACCTTCATCATAATCAAAATTTTCATCCCTTGAATTTGATTTTGACCATAAAAACTTAGAAACAACTTTTAGTACGCCCGTCGCTATTACAACGCCTACCACGGAAATTAAACCAGTCATAACATATTCTTGTGATTTTTGAACCACTTTATTTTCGGGGAAGTATTTCCAAGCTACAACTATAAGACTGCTACTTATAGCAAGCAAAATAAACCAAATTAACCAAAATTTCTTCCACCCCGAATTTCCGTTATTTCTTATTTCAAGCCCTTGGACTCTACCCTGTTCCTGTACCGGTGAATTTAGCCCGACTCTCCGATAATATCGGTTTTCTGGCGTTGTCTCCGAGCAGGTTAGGGGAATACCAGGGGAAGGTAAACTCCCTATCCCAGAATCATTAGGTGAAAATAACCTATTTCTAGCATAAGTTTGTCCTACCTTATATTGTGGATCCTTCCTTGAACTTCTTGGAGTCTCCATGTTCGTCAATTTTATCCTAGTTTCACACTGCTGATCCCACCGCTGCCACCAATGTAGCGAAAAGGACAATATAGGCCACCACCAATCACCAAGACTGAATACAGTAAACCACCAGGAAACTCAATGTCTTAACCTCAAAGTGTATGTTTCATATAAATTTATTCCACAGGACCTTGTACTACTCCAGTAAGCTGGTGTCTGTACAATGACAACGTGTGCTTAGTGATGACTCCTTAACAGAATATAACACAGCCGAGAATTGGTAGCTTGTGTTAATCCTGGCTACAATTTTATTTGTAGATCCTCAGTGTTTTAGAGATAAATTAATGAACAGAAACTCGAAGTCGCTAATAAAGTTCAAATTGTATTCAAAAAGATCATATGTAAAATTTACAACAAGTTCAAAAGGATCAACACTCACCCAAGCTCTCATCCAGCGAATACCCCCCAAGCGACTCCTTTCTCTCTCAATTTCTCATCTCTTAAATAGCACTAGTACTGCCCGGTTGAATGTCCTTGAAATATTGCCAAATGACCAAATTACAATAATAGAAATAGAAATTAAGTAATCGGGCAAAAACATGAATCATTAGGACTTTGATAAAAATAGGTAATTAACGAGAATCTTATTAAGTGATAAAAATAGCCAAAGATAAGAAAATAACTGAACAAAATTTACAGATGGGATAATTAAACTTTAACTTTTACTAGAATTTTGTTACACAATCTTCAATATATATAATATTTTACATACAAAAATATATAATATTTTACATACAAAACAAGAAATGATGTTTTTAATTAAGGTCTAATATTGTTATTGACAAGTCTTCACAACCCATCCTTTGATTACCATATAAGGTAAATTTATCATTTAAGTTAAAGAATGTTCACTTCTCCATTTTTGAGATTTTTGTCAGATTTTTGGAACCTTAAAGATTTACCATCACAACGGGCTTATTTTTTAGCCCAACAACAATAAAGATTTTCTTTTAATTAAAATCTTCATTTTATCATAGAGTAGTGATTCACAATTAAAGTTTTTTAAACTTATTTATTTTGTCGTAGGTTCTAAAGCTTTATAATTTTAATGCTTGACCTATGAAATAGTTGGGGAGAACTTTTCCTGCCAAATTGTTAATGCCAACGATCTTGTAACGAGGTCACAAACACATAAAAAATAACCTTTTTAATACCTTTTCTTATTATCTTATTATATTAAGTCTATGATTTAAAACCTATCTATTTTCAAAAATAGTAGCAAACATCCTTAACCCAAAAGATGTTGGCATTTTTCCCTTACCTTGTCTGTGAGCCATTGATTTTCTTGTAAAGAACGAATGTCAGTGTCAGTTATTACTGACCCATCAATTTTGGCAACGGGCACATCAAAATCCCTGTCTAATTGCCATAATACCTCCACAAGATTTGATGCTGAAAATCTCAGCAAGAGGTGACTCCGTTTTCTTTTGCAATTCATCTCCTTTCCTTTTACCATTATTTAGGTTTTCTAAAATAAAAAGAATATTACAATATATTGCAAATTAACTAGAAATACAAATCAGTAACAGGTTATTTTCCTTTATAACATGTAATTATACTATAAATAAAAACCAATTTACAGTTTTACACAGGCCCGTGACCTCATGTACATGTATTAGAACAGTTCTACACAGGCCCGTGACCTCATGTACATGTATTAGAACAGTTGTACACAGGCCAGTGATCTCCTGTACATGTATTAGGACAGTTCTACATAGGCCCGTGACCTCATGTACATGCTGTAGGACAGTTCTACACAGGCCCGTGACCTCATTTACATGTATTAGAACAGTTGTACACAGGCCCGTGACCTCATGTACATGTATTAGGACAGCCCTACATAGGCCCGTGACCTTATGTACATGTATTAGAACAGATCTGGAAAGGCTCATGACCGCATGTACATGTATTAGAAAGTTATTAACATTGTTATGATTTTACAATTGAATTATTGCCCTGTTACAAAGTTCAAAGATTTATTAATAAAGAAATCCCAAACATTATAAAGTACAATAAACAATTAGAGAAAGGAGCAAAATTATACTATAAAGTAATAAGTATACTCTTCAGCTACATGTGAGAGAGTCAGCACTTCCACTGTTGGTGGTGATTGTGGTTTGGTCTCCAAAAAAGGTATTGGAACAGTCGGCAATTCCATGGTTGGTGGTGGTGGTGATGGTGGTCTGTCCTCTATAAGAGGTGTTTGGAGAGTCATTCCTTCACTGATTGGTGGTGGTCTGTCCACTATAAGATGGGGAGTCAGTCCTTCACTGATTGGTGGTGGTGGTCTGTTGTCTCTGTTTGTGTAGTTCAATATAAAAAGAATAAAGAGATAACGAACATACATCGGCAGAAAATATTTCATTGCAAACCCTTACCTAAAATGTTAAGGATCAACCTGCACAACCATATGATGTTATGCAAGTTGTGAATACAATAAGAGCTTTCCACCCAATCCATTCACAATTTGACATAAATGAATTTGATACAAATTTTGGGAAGACACCATATTGAAGACTGATTATAGTTCCGAAGCAAATATTAGTTTCCAATCGTGCGAACCCTCTTCAATATAATGATATATACAAATTATGATTTTAGGAACACTCCATTATTTAGGACTTGGAATTTTTGGGCTCATTGGAATTTAAAGAAACATCAATAACATTTTGCAAATTTTTAATGGAGGTGACTGGAGACAAAATTTAATACAAGCAATTCGAAACATTCAACTTCATCAAAATGTTCCTCAACGCGGGTATGTTAATGAAGATCCGAGAATTTTTTTTTCCCAGGAAAAGATAACTCTTCTATCCTCATGAATATTTATTAGCTGTATGTTGCCCCTGACGATGCGATATTTTTCTTTCTTTTTATTCTATCACACTCTTCATATTTCGTTCTCATATTGATTTGAAAGCTAATATTATTCCCAAAAAGACCCCTTGATTCATTTTTAATGGGCAAATGGGTTAAACCTCACCCAGGATAAAAACCAAAAGCCGTGGGCGTGTTTCTATGACCATATTTGGAAAATCAGTATCGGAAAAGTGCTTGTACGTTGTTATGACGTCGTCCATTTTGTCTTCGTGACGTAGGTGTGTCAACAAGCACCTGTTTTTACAAAAAGTCAATTTTTACATCTCAACTTCAAAGATGATGACCTTATTGACAGAGCACTGAATTAATTTTATCATGGGGAAACAAGATTAACATTATTTTATTGCCGATGTAGCCGTGAAATCGCCAAACCTTGCTGACTTTCTAACCAGAGTTGACAGTCATACTCATAACGTTACATGTGATGAATGCCATGCCACTGATGCCACTAAGGGTCACTAAGGACTAGGAATAACATAAAAATACAAGCAGGTTAGTTTTGTGTAACATTGTTTTACTTTCATGAGAAATATTAATATGTAAAGCTATAGATGACGATATAAAGAAGAAAAATCATGCCCATTTCAAAGATTTTATATCATTTTGTGTTAATCTTTTTTCTTCTTCTTTAATGCTTGCAGAGCCTAGCTTGTCGTAAGAGGCGACTAAGGGTCTTGGGATTCTGACGTCGGGTCAGTGCTCAGCCCACAGAGCGACCAAGTGTGTACCCTAGGTGGCTGAATAGGGTAGCCCTCGTCCGCGGGGGTTGTCAGGTCTATAATACGGAAACCCTGACCGCCGACCATAGTGGACCAACGTGTGTGGAGAGTGCCACGCTTCATGCACGTAAAAGACCCCTTTGTGGACCGCCCAGTAGTGCACCACATAGGCTAAATTTTCCGCCCCTACCCACCTCTCCCCTTTTTCCTGTGGTTCTTCAAAATTTACCGGTCCTTTGTTTCCCACCCCATCTCCATATTTCATTTATCATCATCATTTCATGTTCATTTTATCATCCTTTTCATGTTCATCGCCTGTAAATAACCTATATAGCGTTGCACGGGCGTAAAACACCAACTCACTCACTCACTCACTCTTTAATGCTTTATTACATGACAGTTATACTCTTAGCCTCTTTGCTGGCCAATTTGCTGAAAATACAATTCAACATTAAAACTTAAATGACAGGTTTGATTAGAACTAAATATAACTTGATCTAACTTAGCATTCATTTAATGATAAATAGCCATGTCATGCATGTACAGTTTATAAAATCTCATTTCATGGTGTGAAATTCTTTTAATTACTGCTACAATAATTTTATTGAACATGTGTAATATACTCAAATTGTACTACACCTGATTATGTCCTGATAATACATGTACATGTATAATATATGAAATATGTACATGTACAAATAATGCATGGCTTAAATATTATGACCTTTTTTAGTTTATGGAATTGCAAAGGACATGTGAACTTGCAAGATTGGGATTGTTGATATAAATACTTCTTTTAAAATTAATTTTTAATCTTTAATTAAAAATAATGCATGTATTTATATTGATCACTTTTTATCTGCAAAATATTAATTGAATTGTGGATTTGTGTAAATTGTCCTACATTGTAAAATAAGTGAAGAATAAATATTTTATGTCCTTTTTTCCTATTTTATTTATGCACAGTCAGCTTTTATCCATATCTTGGATGACTTATTAAGTTTTGTCTTATGTCCTTTTTTCTGAAAGAAAAAAATATATGACAAAACTTATTAAGTCATCCAAGATATGGATAAAAGCTGACTGTGCATATATGATCATATATTTTAATAATGTGGAATACAAGTGGATATTTCTAGCATAAAAATTGCGTTGTCATATACACATAGATCTGTATTCAATCAACTAAGGAGTCTATAAGTCGATATAGAAATTATCTGATTTTGTTTTGAACAGCTACAAATAATATTTATAATTATCCTAAGATGATGTGGAAAAGACTGATTTCATACCTTTTGTTTTATCTACGGTCTTTTGACTCCGTTTTATTTCTAATTTTGATTTAATTATAATAACATGTTGATGTCCCGATTATGGCTGAAATATCGCCGACGGTTAATAAGCGATCAACAATCAATCAACCCATCGTCTAGGAATCATCTGGAAATTCAACCCACTCTCTAGGAATGAATGGCATCTTGCTGTATTTTTCTTGGTATAGCTCATCAGAAAAATATCTCCTAAAAACATCAAAAAGGGAGTTACTAATTCTTCCTTCATCATGTGCCTCTATAACAGCCCGTGTCATCTTTTTATCTAGGTAATCAAGCAGTTGTTTTGTAAAATTTGACCTTTAAGTGCATCTGATTAGTCGTTAAAAGATAAAATGCACTTGATCCCTCAATGTTAATACTCTTGTAAGAAAGCTAAGAGATGTAGAACCAAAAATTCTCCTTCGTATCATGTAATATATTTGTGGTGATAGGATCAACCAAACATACCGCTTTCAGAAGAATTTCGTGTGGTAAGCTTTTCAAGTCTTCCTGACAAATTCGTGTCCTTACTCCCATGCAGTGTGGTTTGGCTGTTGATTTCTTATTATACGACCGCAAAATTTTTGCGATCGTATAATGTTATGGCGATGTCGTCGTTGTCGTCGTCTGGGGACATTTGGTTTCCGTGCGATAACTAAAGTAAATATTGACCAATTGTTATGAAATTTTAATATGATGTTTGTAACCACTAGAGGAAGGTTCCTATTGTATTTGGGGTTGGTGGCCCTTACCGTTTTGGAAAAAACCATCATGCTAAAGCTATGAACCCAAACCTAACATCAATCCTGTTTGTAAAAGCCATGAAATCTGGTAAGAAAAATTTCATTTGGGCCAAATTAAAAAAAAAATAAGTGTTTCTTTACCTGCCCTAGACTTCTTTTTGTTATTTTGCCTTAAGGACCGTTAAACTTGATACAAAAACATATTTACTTCCCGTTCACTCAAGGTAAAAATATAATTATTGCACTACCTACCCTTTTTTCAGGCATGAAATAAATATATGTAGCCTCATAAAATTCTATCTAAGCTTCGTAAAGTTATGCTCAGAAACCAATTTCATTTTTTAACTTGTGACCTTGAAATTTTGACTTTTTTATAAAAAAAATCAAAAGTTTGCTGTAGAAAGTTCTTAAGTTTTCACTTGTCACCTTGGCCATTCTTTTCTATTTATACATGTACATACAAGACTTACTAAAAGTACACATAATGCCACTAAACAACTGTACCACATAATGCCACTTTACAACTGTACCAAGTTTGGTTGCAATTAGACCTATGGCGCCGAACAAGTAAGCGTTTGAAAAATTTTTAACAGACGATGACAACGGAAGCCAAGTGTAGGGGTGAAAGGATACACTAACCCCACGGTACAATACATACCGTAGATTTTTGCTACCAAATAGAGCGTATGCACTCCTGCGTGTTTTCCTGATGTTTTCTTGTACATTAACCTCCACATTTCGAGCTATTGTACTTGTTCTGATTATTCCAAGGTGAGTAGGCTTTTCTACCATTGGCATTGGTTCTGTATTCAGTGTGTATTGATGGAGCTTTGCTGGTTGTTTGGTAGCCTTTGGTTTGATGTCGATGGGTACATTCTGAAGTTTATAACCCTCCATCATTGCGAAATCGCTTGACATGTTTATTTGGATCTGTATCTCCGTTGGGGTGGCTCCTAATAGGGCAACATCGTCTGCACATGCTAATGCATTACACAGAATATTTCCTATTTTACACCCATTTGGAGACTGCTCGAGTCTATCCAGTAGCGGATTAACATATAGTTTATATAGGTCGGTACTTAAAATTCCTCCTTGTCTCACTCCTTATTCCACATCAAATGTTTTTGATATCTCCCCATTTAGTTTTATGGCACTGCTGGCATTGGTATGTATACTCTGTATTATGGCCCAATGGAGGTCATCAACACCAGCATGGAATAAACGTCTCAGAAGATGATTATGGGTGACAACATCAAATGCCACTTTTTCATCAAGGAGTACCAGCTCATATTCCTGGTTATTATCCTTGGACTCTCTATAGACCTCTTCCACTGGCAAAGCTGCATTCATTGGTGACGAGTTTCTAGTGAAACCTCTTTGAGTCGGGTTTTGAGTGGCAAGGACATGTGGTTGGATTTTGACTCTCAGTTTAGCTTCTATGATCTTATTTATTACTGGAAGTACTGTGATTCTTCTGTAATTTGTAGATTGGTTTTTTATCTCCTTTATACTTATAAAATGGAGTTAAGAAACCTACTTTGAGTACATTTGGCCTTTTATCTCCTTTATACTTATAAAATGGAGTTAAGAGACCTACTTTGAGTACATTTGGCCTAATTTATTAATTCAGTTAATTAACTTCAGAAGAAGGTTTTGTAGTTTGTGGCCTCCATTATGGATATGCTCTAAGGTAATTCCGTATATGTCAGCGGATTTCCCTCTGTTGATAAGTTTTATTGCTTCTTCTAATTATTCATTTGATGCTGGTGGAATATGCTTGTTTTGAATCAGTTTAATTGCATAATTGACATTATGGTGATATTCTTGATCCCCTGTATAGGTCGATTCATTTGACATTGCTAGTGAACTGAAATGTTGCCTGAATCCTTCAATAACTACTTCTTCTTCATAGAGTTGCTCATTTACAATGATTTCTTGTATGTTGGAGTTCTTATATCTGTTATTTCTGATTAGCTGGTGGAATAACTTTGGATCTTTCGTTGTAGTTTCCATTATTCTCTGCTTTTCATGATCCCTGACTGGCCTGCTCAATTTGAACCTGTCGCCTGAATTCTTTCCATGATTTAATCCTGTTTTTATACTTTGTGTCATCTGGTTGTCGAGACTTGCCATTCTTTAACCATATACTGTAGTGATGCCTCATTTCATTCAAGGCTTTCTTGGTTGCTAGTGTCCTTACATTTAGCTTTGGTTTGGATTCAAAAATTCGTTTCCTGTTTGTGCAACTGTTGGCAGATTCTTTAAGCATGGCATGTAATTCATCTAGCATCTCCTCAGCATCCTTAATTGTCTCCATGGGTTTGTTGAGTAACACGTCTAAATGCTTGTTTACCATAGCTTCATAGAGATCTTTATCAACTTTATCCCAGCTTTGTCTGAAGATTTTGCCGTATAAGAAAGGAAGGAGATCACAGGCATAACTAAAGTGTTATTAAAGAAGGATTTGGTGAACTAATTGTTGCAAGGAGGCCAGATTCAGATAGTTTTGATAGCAGTCACTATGGTCCATGTATCAACTGCCATGAGTGGATGCTCTTGAAAAACATGAAGAGACATTACGAGTCGTGTAGCAACTAGCCAGAAGCCAGATCAGCTAAAAAAGAGACAACATATTATTATGTCTCAAATAGAAGCTGGGATAATCAGTTCAAAACCGTCAAAGTTAATGATTACAGAGGTATTTCCTAGTATGTTAATAGACAAAATATCGAATGTGGTAAAAAAGATGCAACTATAATTGCACTAGGAGAGAGTTGGTTAAGGAGATCCATAGACAACCGGGAAAAGAGGCGTTACTATACCTCGCAGCACATGCGCATCATGGGCAAAATGCTTATTGAGCTTAGACGCATTGACAGCATGGATGGAGAAGAGGAAGAAAAAGAGTTTGCAGACTTCCTGAATCCTCAAAAGTTTGACTTGCTTGTGGCAGCTGCAATACAGTGCTGTTTACCCTATATGGATGATATCGAGGGACTAAAAGCCCCAAGTAATGGTATAAAGATTAAATATGACCTTAAACGTATGATGACGGCTTTATGGGCTCTAACAGTAAAGAAAGATCCTCACTCTGTAAGAGCTAAAGAATTGAAAACTTGCCAATTCCGACATAGACCTGCAAATTTGACATATATGATTTAAATTAACACTTTGAACAATAAAGACAACACAACTGTTTAAAATGATATGTTCCTAAGTTTGATTGCATCAAGTACGTGTACTGATTGCTGCGGTAAAAACTTTAAATTTTGTGCAATATAACAATTATTTGCTTAAATCATAGGATTTAGATTTAACCAAGGAATTCGAGTACTTTAATTCCTTGATTTAACATTTAATACAAATTTAAAAAAAAGTTTAAAAACTTCATTCCTGTGACGGCCTATCTTTTTAGAATTTTATACATGTAAAATGTATTGTTATAAATTGGAAAATGTACATGTGTGCGTTGGGTATTTCCTTTAAATATTTATGTAAAAAATTGCCACCGAAATGATTTATATGCCATTGCTAATATATTTAATTCCCCTTTCAAAAACACATTCCTACTATCTCGGTTCCCCTTTGTGCGTCACTTCCAGTTCGCATATAATTCTTTTCCGGAAATATCGTTGATTCGATTTTGAAAGGTGCGAAATTTTGCATATCAAACACTCATATCTCCGTTATTTGTCAACGGATTTTGATCGGATTTTTTGCATTGATTTTAGAAAATTAAAAACTTTTAAATAAGGCCAAGTAAAATAATGTGTGTGGTTCCAGTCGCCCGACCGACCCGTAGTTTTCCCCGACCCTAACCCTTTTGTTGGCCAAACCAAACAAGAGGCTCCCAGGAGCCTGAATCGCTCACCCGACATATGTGCCTGAAGTAGAGGTTATTAGGCTAAATCTATTTGACGTTGAAAGGGTCATAAGATTAATAAGGGGGTCATCTGACAATATGGTGGATATTAAGGTGCTAATCACTTTTGTTCTCAATCAAAATCTAAAAATCTGTCACACTTTTTGAGTTATTTGCAAAAAAATGCAGTTTAACCTAATGTTCTATTTTTAGCCACAGTGGCAATGTTTTACAACCAATCCAAAATCCCCACGACAGTTTTATACACCTAATAATAATAAACAATAATACCAAGTTTGGTTCTGATTGGACTTAAAGTGTCAGAGGAGTTAACATTTTCAATATAATGAGGAAATGCAGTTAAAATGCTCAATTTTGAAGTTCCAAGGGCAATAACTCCTCAAAGGAAAGGTCCAACAACGTTGATCCTGTTACATATTTTGTAGATCTTGATGCGCTTAACAATATGCAATTTAAATTTCTCAAATATCTTGTATAGTTTTCAAGATATTGAGCTAAACAGGTGCGAAATTTGCAAAAAAAATCCACAAAAAGGGCAATAACTCCTACATGGGTTTTTGGATTTTCTTAAAAATTTCAGAGCTGGTAGATCTTGATGTGCTGATCACTTTTGTACCAATCATAATTTTGAAATCTGTCACCGTTTTAGAGTTATTTGCAAAAAACTGCAATTTACCCCTATGTTCTATTTTTAGCCACAGCGGCCATGTTTTACGACCAATCAAAAATCCCCACATCAGTTCTATACACCTAATGCTAATAAATAACTATACCAAGTTTGGTTCCATTTGAACTTAAAGTGTCAGAGGAGTTAACGTTTTCAATGTAATGAGGAGATGCTGTTAAAATGCAAAATTTTGACGTTTTAAGGGCAATAACTCCTAAAAGGAATGGTCCTACAACGTTGACCCTATTACATATTTTGTATATCTTGATGTGCTTCACAATATGCAATTTAAATTTCTAAAATATCTAGTATAGTTTTCAAGATATTGAGCTAAACAGGTGCAAAATTTGCAAAAAATCCACAAAAAGGGCAACAACTCCTACATGGGTTGTTGGATTTTCTTCAAAATTTCAGGGTAGGTAGATCTTGAGGTGCTGATCACTTTTACCTTTGTGCCAGAATTTTGATATCTGAAGCCGTTTTTGAGTTATTTGCAAAAAACTGCATTCTACCCCTATGTTCTATTTTTAGCCATTGCGGCCATGTTTTACGACGAATCAAAAATCCCCACATCAGTTCTTTTGATTCTAGTATAAAGCTTTAAATGAATTACTTCACAAACATTACAATATTCAGCAATTTTGTCCAATTTATCACGTTTTTAGCTCAACTGACCCGAAGGGTCATGTGAGCTATTGTCATCACTTGGCGTCCGTCGTCCGTCCGTCGTCCGTCGTCCGTCGTCTGTCGTCCGTCGTCCGTAAACTTTTTAAAACGTTAACTCCTCTGACACCATAAGTCCAATTGCAACCAAACTTGGTATGGTTGTTCATTAGCATTTGGTGCTTAGAACTGATGTGGGGATTTTTGATTCATCGTAAAACATGGCCGCCATGGCTAAAAATAGAACATAGGGGTAAAATGCAGTTTTTTGCAAATAACTCAAAAACGGCTACAGATATCAAAATTCTGGCAGGGTTAAAGTGATCAGCACCTCAAGATCTACCTACCCTGAAATTTTGAAGAAAATCCAACAACCCATGTAGGAGTTATTGCCCTTTTTGTGGATTTTTTGCAAATTTTGCACATGTTAAGCTCAATATCTTGAAAACTATACTAGATATTTGAGAAATTTAAATTGCATATTGTTAAGCACATCAAGATCTACAAAATATGTAACAGGGTCAACGTTGTAGGACCTTTCCTTTTAGGAGTTATTGCCCTTAGAACGTCAAAATTTAGCATTTTAACAGCATTTCCTCATTACATTGAAAACGTTAACTCCTCTGACACTTTAAGTCCAAATGGAACCAAACTTGGTATAGGTGTTTATTAGCATTAGTTGTATAGAACTGATGTGGGGATTTTTGATTGGTCGTAAAACATGGTCGCTGTGGCTAAAAATACAACATAGGGGTAAATGGCAGTTTTTTGCAAATAACTCTAAAACGGTGACAGATTTTAAAATTTTGATTGGGAACAAAAGTGATCAGCACCTCAAGATCTACCAGCTCTGAAATTTTGAAGAAAATCCAACAACCCATGTAGGAGTTATTGCCCTTTTTGTGGATTTTTTGCAAATTTTGCACCTGTTTAGCTCAATATCTTGAAAACTATACTAGATATTTGAAAAATTTAAATTGCATATTGATAAGCACATCAAGATCTACAAAATATGTAATAGGGTCAACATTGTAGGACCTTTCTTTTTAGGAGTTATTGCCCTTAGAACGTCAAAATTTAGCATTTTAACAGCATTTCCTCATTACATTGAAAACGTTAACTCCTCTGACACTTTAAGTCCAAATGGAACCAAACTTGGTATAGTTCTTTATTAGCATTAGGTGTATAGAACTGATGTGGGGATTTTTGATTGGTCGTAAAACATGGCCACTGTGGCTAAAAATAGAACATAGGGGTAATTGGCAGTTTTTTGCAAATAACTCTAAAACGGTGACAGATTTCAAAATTTTGATTGGGAATAAAAGTGATCAGCACCTTGAGATCTACCAGCTCTGAAATTTTGAAGAAAATCCAACAACCCATGTAGGAGTTATTGCCCTTTTTGTGGATTTTTTGCAAATTTTGCACCTGTTTAGCTCAATATCTTGAAAACTATACAAGATATTTGAGAAATTTAAATTGCATATTGTTAAGCGCATCAAGATCTACAAAATTTGTATCAGGGTCAACGTTGTAGGACCTTTCCTTTGAGGAGTTATTGCCCTTAGAACGTCAAAGTTGAGCTTTAAAAAAGCATTTCCTCATTACATTGAAAACGTTAACTCCTCTGACACTTGGAAATGGGAACAAACTTGGTATACAGGTGTATAGAACTGATGTGGGGATTTTTGATTGGTCGTAAAACATGGCGGCTGTGGCTAAAAATAGAACATTGGGTTAAACAGCATTTTTTTGCTTATAACTCAAAAAGGGTGACAGATTTCTGAATTTTGATTGAGAACAAAAGTGATCAGCACCTTAAGATCCACCATATTGTCAGATGACCCCCTTATTTAACTTATGACCCTTTCAATGTCAAATAGATTTTGCCTAATAACCTTTACTTCAGGCACATATGTCAGGTGAGCGATTCAGGCTCCTGGGAGCCTCTTGTTATATTTAAAAGCATTTTACACTATAAATTCATTGTCCATATAATTGTGTCTACAGGTACTGTATTTTTATTTTCTAGTTATTTATACCCCCATTTGTCACCTTTTCTGTCCTTCTGCTACAAACTTTAGTAACATATTTCTCTGCTGCTACTAAAGGGATTGATTAAATAAACATGATGAGTTGTAACGTTCCTGACCTTCCAGGTCAATTGACCATCTATTTCTTGTTTTCCGAGCCAACTTAGACATTTTTAAGGGTTGAAAATAGACAATTTTTCGTAACAAATTGCTTGGCCTCTACTAAAGGGATCAATTTAAAATTTAGTATACAGCTTCGTTGTAAATATATCAAATATTACAAATATATATTTGACCTTCAGATAAAAGCTCAAGGTCAAAGATCACCATCCTTATGTACAACACATTTCTTGATATCATTAACTCAAATACCAAAGGTAAAATAGACTAATTTGAAATCAGGATTCAAAAGAGAAAAAAGTTATGCCTTATATAGATAATAATGCAAAAAGTGTATGTTTATTTGACCTTAAGGTCCTCCTACTTCCAATTCTTCATGACAGTTTTCAGACTGTTCCAGCTTGCCTCCAGATCTGTAAAAGTCCACTGAAGAGCGCGTAGAAACCTGACATCGAGTCAGGTCGCTTTGCACACAAAGCGACTAGGATGTGTGCCCCAGGTGGTTGAATGGGGCAGCCCTGACATAGAGAGATGCGGGGTCGTCAGGCGATAATGCGGAAAACCTGACCGCTAACCATAATGGTGCACCGTGATGGGAAAAATGTCACGTTCCTCGCACGTTAAAGAACCCTGCATTTGATTTCTAGACTAACTTTGATGCACTGATTAAAATGGAACACTATCTAAGGCGATTTTGGGCGACTTGTGTGCACGACGTTACCTAGTTACATCATAATTTCCTTGCCAGCTCATTAGAGTCTGATATATATTAAGATTTCAAATGTCTGGTATCCCTTACTAAGGGGTAATACTTCATTATTGGATATTGATTTATTTGTCAATATTGTTTTCCAAGTTCTTAAGCTGTATGCAAGCCTTTTGATACGGCTTTAAATTTTCATTTGTTATAGACCTTTTTCTGGGTGGCCTTTTCATTGCGCTTTTGTCTATGAAGACGTCTAATATTCATGCTTTTTGCAAGTTGGTGTTTTCCTCTCGTGTTGTTCCCAGAATATATTCCTCCACTCTTTCTTTTTAATGCCAAATGAACTGTCTTTTTACCGATTGAGAGAGTTTTCAAGAAAAAGGTTCGACAGACCGTCACTTTGGTGTTATTTACTAAACAAAAATATGCATACGAACTAGATTTATGTCCAATAGTTCTTTTAGTGTTTGGTACGGTAACGTGTTGGCAGATAAATTCTCTTTGTCTGTTGTAGTCTTGAAGGTGCCAATATTTAGAGAAAACATGTTGTCTATCATCTTCTGAAACCTTTTCTTGGCATTTGTATCTACATGTCTTGCAATTCACATCTCCCAGTTTTCTATCACGGACAACCTTTCCTTTTTGTGTAAAATATGATAAGCCTGCGGCCCTGTTCCTTTTTCTTACATTCCTTTTCTGACCCAAGCCAATAAGTAAGTGTGACCTAATATGGCTTCATTATCTACCAAACGTCCTGTCTAATAAATGGCCTCAGGTGAGAACTTTAGGTAACTATGATTAGTACCAAACCATAACTGTCAATCAGTCTTATTTGTTAAATTTGTATAAATGATTTGCAGAGTTATGCCCCTTTCAAAATTATATTTTTTCAGAAAAATCGTAACTTTATGATATGAATTACTTCAAATTCACTAACAGATTACTTAAAAGATTGCTCAATAAAATATAATATGATACAGGTTCAACCTGATAAGCTCCCGCAGATATATTTAAGGGGATGACATGATATTTGATTCTGACGGGGGTGAGTGACAGTTCTTGTAAATAAATAATCTTGCCTGCCAATAAAAAATGGAGATAAATAATCAGACCTCTACTTCCAAGGGAAAAATCTGTCAAAAGATTCTTTACTAGTATGGTATATCACAGGGACTTGCTCCCCTCTATCAATATTTTGTTAGAGTCAATGTGCGGTACGAAAAAAACACGTTTTTTTCGTACCGCACATTGACTCTAACAAAATATTGATAGAGGGGAGCAAGTCCCTGTGGGTATATTAAAAATAAATAAACTTGGCGGCAAAAAAAACGGCGGAACTTAAATTTTCTGACTCGACCAAAACTGCAGACCCCCCCCCTTTTCAGAATCAAATTGTTGTCCCCTTATTTCTTGAATAACAAAAAGAAATGCAAGCTTTTGCATGGTTTTGAAAACGAGCGAACCTGCAAACAGAACGCGGAAGTGTTATTTATTCTAAAATGACGTCATAATATATGCTTAAAATAGACGATCGGACGTCATAGAGGACACCTTCTACTTTCATTTTTTCATTTTCAAATGTACAAAGTTTAGAGAAGAAACAATATCATACTAGTATACTGCTCACGACATGGACAAGGTTATAATTTTATGACTGCAGAAATATTTCGGCAGAATATTAATTTAGTTGCCATCATGTACATTACGGGTCATTACGCTCGTATAATATAACACCACTCGGCTATTTCCGCCTACGTTATTTTTGACCTTAGGCGGAAATGGCCGAGCGGAGTTCCGATTGCATTACGCTTTGTGTTGTTCCACGAAAAATGGAATGACAGTTTCCCGCCATTCTGTAATTTTGTTTTGAACAATTGTGACGTCAATGAAATATATAGCGTTTTCATTAAAAAAAATCTTAACATGCATCTCTATTTGCTAGAAATATTTAAAATATTCATATCAATACAATATTTACGTATTTAAATTTTTGAAATACAAATTACAAAGTAAAAATTTAATTTTGCATTCCGTGCCATTGGGTGCGGATATGTCGACTAGCTTATACCTATTCTGGTTTAATGCATCATAGTACGTATACTCAGACAATTTAGCTCTCGCATTGCGGGAGCTTATAAAGTTTTAGAATTATTTTGTGTAAATATTTTTTATTTGTCATTTTGCTTTTATAGCTTTACCATATTTGACAACATTTAGCCAATACACCTTAATTTTGATATTGATAAAAGCATGGATAATTTTTATTTAAGTGGGTTCAGAAGTGTATCAATTAATAATTTCTTGTCATTTTTAGATTTTAATCTGTCTATTAACCTATAAAATTCAACTTTATATCTTTTTATCTCAAAAACACTTTGTCATTAAGGGTAGACAACACCAACATACAAGTTTTAAAAATATCTATAGTTCATTCTAAAAAAATGTAAAATCTCCTTATTACATACCAATTACCCATTTGTGGAATTTTAGTGTATAAAATGTATTAACAATTGACACTTGTTAGATACATATGCAAGTACACTACAGGCAGTGACTTTCACATGCATGTGCAGTCTCATATTATTGTTTGAGTGGGTAAAGGGTGGACATTGATTGGGATTTAATTACAACAAATCTAAATTTGACCAGAAAGACTTTTGACATAAGTATTAAATAGATATACTTTAAAATATTTCCCCCAAATATTAAAGCGGACAAGTGGGAATGTAATACAAGTCACTAGCTGTAGTGTATTATAGATAAAAAAAAATAAATACATACATACCAAGTCAGAAATTCTTTATAAATTGTATCAGCATGTTTTGAATGAGTTTGAAATAACCTTTTTTTAATTTTGCAGTTTATTCTGAAATAAAACAAGAGGCTCCCAAGAGCCTGAATCGCTCACCTGAACGCTATAAAACAAGTGTGCCATCTTGAGATGCAGTTGGTTTTACCTTGTCAAACAAGTTAATCTTTGAAATTCAGAGGAAAAGTATTGAAAATGGTAAATTTTGTTGTTTAAAGGATAATAACTCCTAAAAGAAATGGTCCTACAGCTTTGACCTAAATACATGAAATGTAGATCTTGATGTGGTTAATCATATGCAACTTAAATTTTTGAAATATCTTATATAGTTTTCAAGATACAGGGCTAAATAAGTGAAAAAATTTGAAAAAAATCCAGTGAGTGAGTGAGTGAGTTGGTGTTTTACGCCCGTGCAACGCTATATAGGTTATTTACAGGTGATGAACATGAAAAGGATGATGAAATGAACATGAAATGATGATGATAAATGAAATATGGGGATGGGGTGGGACACAGAGACACAGGTAAATTTTGAAGAACCACAGGAAAAAGGGGAGAGGTGGGTAGGGGCGGAAAATTTAGCCTATGTGGTGCACTACTGGGCGGTCCACAAAGGGGTCTTTTACGTGCATGAAGCTATTTTCTGATAAATTGCATTCAATAAATGATCTTCTGATCTCAGCCAAAAATATCTTGAAAACATCAACTTGTTTTTGTTTTTGTTCAGAAGCATAATAAGATTTATATATACTAAAGGCTAATAAAGTCAAAAAGTAATTTAGATCCTGATAACTATTGTCTGAAATTTTATACCCAAATACCAAATGTTTTAATGTAATTTTTAGGTTATATTTTACCCTTGTTAACATATGATATATCCTTTCCCAGAATGTTTTTAAAAAAGTACATGATATAAAGAAATGCTTATAGTCCTCTTTAATATCACATACATTACATCTATCATTTGGACAGATTTTCCATTTGTATAAAAGGGCTTTAGTTGGAATGATGTAATTAATCAGTTTCCATCTAAACACCTTTAATTTGTTTTCTTTAATATTTTCAAAAATAAACAAAAAAACTTTTCTCATATTTGGAGCCTCATTTTCACTTAGCAGCCTTAACCAAGTATTGATACCAATAGGTTTAACGAATTTCTCAGCAATTAAGAAATTATAAAATATTTTGTTGCTGAGTTCATCGTATAGATATAGTGAGTTTCGCCATCGTATTTTAATTTTGTTAATGTTTACTTTACTTTTAACTGATTCTTCTCTATTAAGGCTTATATACCATGCGGCTGGTATTGCGCATTGTAACATCTTAAACTCGGCAATCCAATTATTTTTATATTTTAACTTTCCAAAGATGCAAATTTCATTTAGTCGTCCATCTTCATCTAAAATGTCATTTACATATATCAATCCGCTGTTTATCCAAGATTTAAAAAATAAACATTTATTTTTTAGTTTTATATATTTATTACCCCAGATTATCTGTTTTCTAATTTCAGAAAAATGTTTGGGTGGATTTGTTGTCCCACCGCCTGTTTGAATCCAACATTCTAAAACCTCTCTATAAAAAGCAGGCAACATATCAATTTCTGGAATTGATTTGATGCTATCTAGATTCATATTAAATAAGAGTAAATCTCTACCAAACGCATTATAAAATTTTGTTGGAATAATTTTCCAGTTTGCTTCATCGGGTGATAATAATCTTCTAACCCATGAGGCTTTTAATGACTTGAAGTAAATGTTAAAATCTACCATATTTAACCCCCCACATTCATATGTTCCTATCAAAGTTGATCTTTTTACCTTATCTACTTTCCCATTCCATAGGTAGTTATAACAACAACTCTCAATCTCTTTGACATATTTATCTGGTATGATAGCTGATGTTACTCCGAACGTAGATAAAGGCATAATTAATGATTTTATAATAAGTATCTTTCCCATCATAGTTAGATTACGCCTATCCCATTGTTTTATCATATTTTTCATTTTATTTATTTTACCTTCCCAGTTAAGTTTCTCACATTCTTTTTTGTTATGACCAAAATATATCCCCAATGCCTTAACTGGTTCGTTTGTCCATTTAATCCCTTCTATCTTATCTTTACAATGTTTCAATTTCCCAATCCAAAGCCCTTCAGTTTTATTTCTATTTAGTTTAAGACCTGAGAAAGAGCCGAAAATTTCAATTTCATTCATTGCATTTATAATATCGTCTTCGTCACTACAAAAAAGAGTTGTATCATCAGCAAGTTGTGAAATTTTTATGCTGTGAGATGTCTCATCAACAGTAACTTTTATCCCTCTTATAACCCTATTGTCTCGTATCCTTAATGCCATTATCTCAACAGACAATACAAAAAGTAAAGCGGACAGGGGACATCCTTGTCGGATTCCTCTAGTGTTATTAAAAACTTCCGATAGCCATCCGTTATTCAGTACACATTAGTTTAAACATATTTATTTATCCTGGATTGGGAAACAAGCTAAATGCTTATGTAAATCCCTCTCCAGCTAGCAGTTTGCGAGTGTGGCCTTTGCAGCGGCCCCCATTGAGCCTACTCTTATCGAACTCTACAAAGGGGTCTTTAACGTGCATGGGGTATTGCTCTCCACATACACGGGACAACCTTTTTTTCGTCCCTTCCGAAGGACTAGCATCTTTCCTTGAGACCATCCTCGCAAATGGTGTCAAGAGAGAGTCGGAAAACTGGTTCATGAAATTTTCACCCCGGACGAGGATCGAACCACGAACCTTGGTGTTAGTAGCTCGACGCGTTAACCACTACACCACCGGCTCTCATGTCTGTATACCGCTATACAGTGTTTCTACCCACGAAATAAAAGAATCATTGAAGCCAAAATATTTTAACATTGTAAACATAAAATCCCATTCGAGTGAATCAAACGCTTTTGTAAAATCTACAAATACTATTGCCCCCTCTACGTCATATACATCGGTATAATCGATTATATCTTGGATTTGTCTCAAGTTAAAACCAATAAAGCGTCCCTTAATATACCCTGTTTGGTCGGTATGAATAAGTTTTGGAAGAACTTGTTTTAGTCTCTGAGCTAAAACACGCGACAAAATCTTTAAATCGACGTTTAATAATGAAATAGGTCGATAATTGTCCAGAGATGTAGGATCATTCTTTTTGAATATAAGTGACAAAACACTTGTTCTTTGTGTATATGATAATAGTTTTTCCTCGTTGCCCGTATTTAAAACCTTTACTAAAATGTCTTTGATTTTTTCCCAGAAAGCACGATAAAATTCTAAAGGAATACCATCTAGCCCTGGTGATTTATTCAACTTCATATCATTAATTGCTTCAGTGCATTCTTCTATTGTTACCCTACCATCGCATATATCAAACTCTTGTTTATCTAAATTGCTATTTTTGTCAGTATCGTATATGTAGGTTGTTAATAGTTCTTTATCCGGTTCGGTCGAACTATATAATTTTTCGTAATAATCTTTAATCGTATTTAAAATCTCTGTCGGATCAGAAACTAAGGAGTTTGAACCTTGTTTTTTAAGTTCTTTGATAGACTTATTTGCCTGTCTCTTTTTCTCTAGTCCTAAAAAGTACGAATTATTTTTTTCGCCTAGCTCAACCCATCGCTCACGTGATCTGATTTGCGCTCCTTTGGCCTTACTTGCATATATGTTCTCTAAACGTTGTTCGATATCGTTAATATCATCATTTAAAGTTTTATTCTCGCTTGTGAGTTCATCTCTCAACTTTAACTTTATTTCTAATTCTTGTTCAAGTTTTCTCGTTTTATCTTTTGTTAATCTTGATTTATTTTTACAATATTCTATAGTCTGATCTCTTATCTCAATTTTCAAACTATCCCATAAAAGGCGGATATCTTTACCATTATTTGATGAAATTTTAATTACAAAATAATCGATTAATCTATTCATTAACGATTTGTATTCAATGTCTTCTAATACAGAGACATTTAATTTCCAAAAACCATTTCCCCTTTCGCCCAACCCGCTTCGTACTGTTAAAAACACACATTGATGATCAGTCGATTTAATAGAAGCTGGTTTAATTTTACATTCTTTAATCAAAGACAGACACTCGTTTGCAACTAGAAATAAGTCAATTCTACTTGCTTGCGTCTTATCTTTTCTCCGCCACGTAAATTGAGTAGTATTATGATTTTTACTTCTCCATATATCTATAAGTTTATTATCTTTCATAAGAACTTTAAGACTGTTAACCGGTTCCTGAAATCGCGTGTTCGCATTCTCATGCTTCCGATCTACTGTCTTCAGAGCTTCATTAAAATCTCCGCCAATGATCGGGTTTCCAACCGTCTTTTCTTTAACAAAATCATTAACCTCTTTAAAGAATGAGTTTCTGTCTGCTCTGCAGTTTGGCGCATATAGATTTAAAAGTGAAAAAATTTGTTCATTTAATTTAATATTAAGTAGCAAAATTCTGCCATTGCAGTCGTAATATTTATCAATAATTTCAAAATCTAAAGACTTATCAATTAAAGTGGTCACTCCTCTACTAGCCGTTGTGCCATAGTTACTATAGAAAATGAATTTTGAATCACGCTCTAACTTATTTTGTGTTCGCTCATCAAGATGTGTTTCTTACAAGAAACAAATTGAAATCTTATTATTTTTAACCCATTCTAAAACTCTATACCCCTTTTCAATATTATTCATCCCGTTAACATTCAACGTTCCAAAATTAACAGTTTTAGCCATGATGTTGATTTACATATAATATTAATATCATATAAAGTAGCACATACATTAAAACCTTCATATAAGAAGTTCAGAAAACAATACATATCATATACAGTATGATAAATATAAAACAAATATAAGACAGACATGTACATGTATATGAAAAAAAGTAATTTGTAAATACCAACATTTATTTTTGTTAATTGATATCGTTTACAGGTTATCGTCATTGATTTAGCTAAACCTAAAAACAAAACTATCTGACCCACTTCCTTGCTTTGACCTATATTTACATGTCTTATGAATGTGTGTAAAATAATGTGACCGGTGTAAAAAAATAAATTACTTGCTTGAAAAGTGCCGAGAACAATTTTTGAAGGTACCGAGGATTTATATAATGTGTCCCAGTCTTTACATACACTCATAAAATGGTTTCTTTTGGAATATAAGAGTGACGAATAGAATGCATGTGCTTGGAATAATTTTATAAATGAAGCTATGTGTACTTTAAATGAGTTGTGCTGTGTTTGGAAGTTTCTACAGCCGCATCTATTTTGGTGTATGTTTTTTCCTTGACTCCCAATAAGTATGATAATAAGAATAAAGGTAAGTGAATTAAAATAATCTTCTTGTAATTGCATGTCATGTACATTATTTAACTTGAACCATTTATACTCGTGGTAGTAGCTTAATCCGCTTTCTAAAAATAGTAACAGGGAATACCAATATTGACATCTTAGATCAATATTCGGCTTTGTTGCAAACACCCACTTTGTAAAACATTCTTTGATATATGATTTTACTTTATAGACAGTGATAACCAAGTTTTGTCTTACTATATGATAAAATATAAACATTACTACAAGGTTAAAAATAAGTGAATATTTGTATGAAACAATGTTTCTATTTATACATAGATTGTTGACAACTGTTCCGTTCTCTAAAAATAGAAACGGTAAAAACCAACGATTCGCAATCATATGTATAGGAGTAGTACAACTTATTTTTTCTTTAACAAAAACATAGTCTTTTACAACATCTATAAAGGTACATAGTACAATGACCACATTAATTAAACTCTGGAATAGAGCTTTGATTCTACTACACTTTCTATAATCTTCTATAAAGGTACATAGTACAATATAAACCACATTAATTATACTCTGAAATAGAGCTTTGTTTTTACTACACATTTTATGTTTTTTTTTATACATTTTTACTTTAAAATAAAAAAACATTGTTTACAATTTATATTTTAATTTTTATTTATTAGTATTGTTTTCAGTTTTTTCTGGATGGCTTCTGTTTCTTGGTTCCTCCTTCTGTTTTGTCATGTAAGTTTTCTGTTGGTGTTGGTGGTGTGTGTGTAATGTCCATCCTCCTTCTGGTACTTGCTGATGGAGTGTTCATAAAGTGGTCTATTGATGACTGACCTTTACCACCAATGTTTTGATTTCTACTCCTTCTTTGTTTCTCACCATCTTGTTTTTTGTCTGAGGCTTGTGACCCAGTTTCTTTTTTGCCCTTTTCACTGTTTTCTTTCTGAGCATTGTCAACTACTTCTTGAACTTTATCACCACCTTCAGGATTTGAACTTGTTTTTTCTTGCACTTCTAGCTCATGTTGTTCAGGCTGCATGAGATCCTCAGTGCAGTCCATCATCTTGTGACCACTTTTGTGACAGGATTTGCAGACCCAATCATTTGGGCAATTTTGAATAATGTGGTCTGGTTGCAAACACTTGTGACATAGTTTCTCTGCTGTTTCTGAATTTCTACCTTTTTCGAATTCTGGCTGCCCACTATGGAACACAGCTGCCATGTACTTTCCAATCTGTATATATCTGGGGATTGGCTCTTTGAGTGTCTTGCTGATTATTACTCTGTCTCCTGTTTCACAGTTGGTAAGCTTACCGTCTATCCTTAGCCTTTCTCTGAATATACCTTGTATGTCACATCCATGTATTGTCAAGGTGCGTTCTATTTGTCCATCGTCAGCTGATATCGGGACGTTCTTAACCTTGATACGAATGGTATCTGGCTGTAGCCTACCGGGATTATGAGGATTTTGTGAATGAAGGGGCACCTGCCTGCCACGCAAGTGTAGACCCTGCACCAACAGCGACAGTCTGTCTTCCTCATTATCCATGTAGATTCTCCACATTTCACGCACTCTCTGTATTCCCTTTATACAGTTGGCGGGGACTTTTGCACCAATTGCCTTATAAATCTCTACATTTGTGATCCATTGCGATCTGGGCGGTGTTAATCTACCAAAAAAGTCTACATCTTTCATAAAAATAGGCTTGACATTTTCACTAGGGATTCTATGGGGTGTTTCATGATTGGTTTCACTGGACATTTGGCTCATTTGTTCGTTTTTATTTGTTCGATTTTCTAAAATATCTGCGTACGACGCCATTTTTTCTTTGTTTACATCTGCATTTTGACTTTCAATGTTCATTTCTTTTGTTTGTATCCCTTGTAGACCTTCAATTAACCGTTTCAAACGTTCCTCTGTCATTCTCCTTGCAATTTCCTCAACATTAGTAGCCATTCTGCTTCTGTATCTCGTTAATTTCCAGCTTTTTGGGGCACTATCGCACCGGTAAACCTTGGCAAACCAAGGGCGATAATAATTTATTAAATTCTTAACATTTTAAACATCTTTTCCCACAACGTTAGAAAGTGAAGGCTCCGTTGCAAGCTATGTCAATATTTAGGACTTCTAAATGACGTCACACAGATGTGTATAAAATATGTCAAGAACGGACGAATATCCGGATCTAAATTTAGTAACATAGCGTCAATATAGGTAAAAATAGAAACATAGCGTCAATATACCAAAAATGCATCGTTTTTATTTCCAAAGCAAACAAATACACTAAATATCACTAAAATCACATGACCAAATAATCCAATGAAAATGTAAGAATGATAAACCATATGTAATATTTCATCATAAAATACTATCTAGGACCATATTTCATCTAGTAATGTTTAATCAAAGTTAAATGATTTTATCAACGTTATCCAGGATGATATTTGATAGTAGGATACCGTCTGGGATTGTTTTACGTTGTTAATTGTTATCTAGGATAATATTTCATAGTTTCAATAACCCCAAAAGAAGACTATATAACATAAGAGAAAAATATTCAAAGTGTTTGTCTGGACGAAATCTATGTTACAATGTACTGCATTTTACTCTTATTTTGTCTGAAAGTTGCAAATCAGCAGTATGAGCAAAAATCGTGAGTTTTAAAATAATGTTTAAGTTACAAAAATGCAACACACCCCTTACTTTTCAGGTCGTAGCCTTATTTATTTGAGTGAGTGAGTGAGTGAGTTGGTGTTTTACGCCCGTGCAACATATATGGGAATATTAATCAAAATATTACAACTGATACGGATTATCAAATTAAGAACACATTAAAACAGTTCAGTGTCAACTTAAAAACCAGTTTTACAAGTGGACAAAATTAAATGCTCATAAGATACTTTCCGACATGTCACTTCTTTGTGATGAATGAATGGTTAAACAGTGGATACTTTTTCATATGGGTGGAAACTTTTCTACAATTGAATATTGTCCTAAGGAAAATATTTCACATTGAATACTCTCCTCTGGATAGGATTTAGTTCGGATAGTTTTATGGGTTTAAATTTATTTTATCATTGTACACACACGACACAAGACCCTGTGAAATAGGTAGACTTTATATTCACCAAGAAAAAAATAAATGCCGGGGCCGAGCAAGCTTCTTAGAAAGCTTGTGTAGCTAATGCACAACCCGAACGAGTGTCAAAATAATTGGTGACGTATAAAATCCTTCAATCATTGAACAATCACCCATTATCATTGTATGAAATTAACACTAATTGTACTGCCTGAAAGGGCGATTTAATTATCAAATAAACATATCTTATCTTTATAGATCTGGTCATTTTAAACGAACTTTTAGTCTGTATTCGAGGTCGACACGTGTCCACATCTCTTCTCTATTAGGGACGAACCAATTTAATTGAAAAGGGGCTTGGTTTATTGTTTTGGTATTCGAACGCCTCGCGACAGAATTTTTTTGTTCATTATTACCATTGTTATACCCCCACTTTTGAAAGTTGGGGGGGGGTATATAGTGAAAGGGGTGTCCGTCCGTCCTTCCGTTACACTTCAGGGTACCCATCTCTTATCCGCAACTCCTCCAGCTAATTTTGATTAAATCAAGATGGAATGATGATGATGATAAATGAAATATGGCGGTGGGGCGGGAAACAAAGGACCGGTAAATTAAGAAGAACCACATGAAATGGGGGGTAGTGTGTAGGGACGGATATTTTAGACTATTTTAACGTGCATGAAGCGTAGCACTCTTCACACACGTTAGCCCACTATGGTCGGCGGTCAGGGTTTCCGTATTATAGACCTGACAACCCCCGCGGTTGAGGACCACCCTATTCAGCCACCTAGGGTACACACTGACCCGACGTCATACTCTTAAGGTACTTAGTCGCCTCGTCCCGTGCGGGGCCCGGGAGGCGAATAGGCCCGCAGCGGCGCATAGCTTGTCGGTAAAAGTCCACTAAAGAGCGCTCAGAAACCTGACATCGGGGTCAGGCTGCTTTGCCCACAAAGCGAGTGGGATGTGTGCCCCAGGTGGTTGAATGGGGCAGCTCTGGCATCGAGAGATGCGGGGTCGTCAGGCGATAATTCGGAAAACCTGACCGCAAACCATAGTGGTGCACCGTGTTGGGGAAAAATGTCACGTTCCTCGCACGTTAAAGAACCCTGCTGTAGGTCTCGGTAAGAGTAGGACCCGTAGAATCCCCATGCAGGCGGCAAAATTTTTCTGTCCCTACCCATCACTGCTTTTTCCAGTGGCAGTCAAAACTCTCCTACCCGATTGGCCTTGTGTCCCATTTCCTCCACTTCATCATCATTTCATGTTCATTGTATCACCACTTTCAAAAATGCAACACACCCCTTACTTTTCAGGTCGTAGCCTTATTTATTTGAGTGAGTGAGTGAGTGAGTTGGTGTTTTACGCCCGTGCAACATATATGGGAATATTAATCAAAATATTACAACTGATACGGATTATCAAATTAAGAACACATTATAACAGTTCAGTGTCAACTTAAAAACCAGTTTTACAAGTGGACAAAATTAAATGCTCATAAGATACTTTCCGACATGTCACTTCTTTGTGATGAATGAATGGTTAAACAGTGGATACTTTTTCATATGGGTGGAAACTTTTCTACAATTGAATATTGTCCTAAGGAAAATATTTCACATTGAATACTCTCCTCTGGATAGGATTTAGTTCGGATAGTTTTATGGGTTTAAATTTATTTTATCATTGTACACACACGACACAAGACCCTGTGAAATAGGTAGACTTTATATTCACCAAGAAAAAAATAAATGCCGGGGCCGAGCAAGCTTCTTAGAAAGCTTGTGTAGCTAATGCACAACCCGAACGAGTGTCAAAATAATTGGTGACGTATAAAATCCTTCAATCATTGAACAATCACCCATTATCATTGTATGAAATTAACACTAATTGTACTGCCTGAAAGGGCGATTTAATTATCAAATAAACATATCTTATCTTTATAGATCTGGTCATTTTAAACGAACTTTTAGTCTGTATTCGAGGTCGACACGTGTCCACATCTCTTCTCTATTAGGGACGAACCAATTTAATTGAAAAGGGGCTTGGTTTATTGTTTTGGTATTCGAACGCCTCACGACAGAATTTTTTTGTTCATTATTACCATTGTTATACCCCAAATTTTGAAAGTTGGGGGGGGGGGTATATAGTGAAAGGGGTGTCCGTCCGTCCTTCCGTTACACTTCAGGGTACCCATCTCTTATCCGCAACTCCTCCAGCTAATTTTGATTAAATCAAGATGGAATGATGATGATGATAAATGAAATATGGCGGTGGGGCGGGAAACAAAGGACCGGTAAATTAAGAAGAACCACATGAAATGGGGGGTAGTGTGTAGGGACGGATATTTTAGACTATTTTAACGTGCATGAAGCGTAGCACTCTTCACACACGTTAGCCCACTATGGTCGGCGGTCAGGGTTTCCGTATTATAGACCTGACAACCCCCGCGGTTGAGGACCACCCTATTCAGCCACCTAGGGTACACACTGACCCGACGTCATACTCTTAAGGTACTTAGTCGCCTCGTCCCGTGCGGGGCCCGGTAGGAGAATAGGCCCGCAGCGGCGCTAAGCTTGTCGGTAAAAGTCCACTAAAGAGCGCTCAGAAACCTGACATCGGGGTCAGGCTGCTTTGCCCACAAAGCGAGTGGGATGTGTGCCCCAGGTGGTTGAATGGGGCAGCTCTGGCATCGAGAGATGCGGGGTCGTCAGGCGATAATTCGGAAAACCTGACCGCAAACCATAGTGGTGCACCGTGTTGGGGAAAAATGTCACGTTCCTCGCACGTTAAAGAACCCTGCTGTAGGTCTCGGTAAGAGTAGGACCCGTAGAATCCCCATGCAGGCGGCAAAATTTTTCTGTCCCTACCCATCACTGCTTTTTCCAGTGGCAGTCAAAACTCTCCTACCCGATTGGCCTTGTGTCCCATTTCCTCCACTTCATCATCATTTCATGTTCATTGTATCACCACTTTCAAAAATGCAACACACCCCTTACTTTTCAGGTCGTAGCCTTATTTATTTGAGTGAGTGAGTGAGTGAGTTGGTGTTTTACGCCCGTGCAACATATATGGGAATATTAATCAAAATATTACAACTGATACGGATTATCAAATTAAGAACACATTATAACAGTTCAGTGTCAACTTAAAAACCAGTTTTACAAGTGGACAAAATTAAATGCTCATAAGATACTTTCCGACATGTCACTTCTTTGTGATGAATGAATGGTTAAACAGTGGATACTTTTTCATATGGGTGGAAACTTTTCTACAATTGAATATTGTCCTAAGGAAAATATTTCACATTGAATACTCTCCTCTGGATAGGATTTAGTTCGGATAGTTTTATGGGTTTAAATTTATTTTATCGTTGTACGCACACGACACAAGACCCTGTGAAATAGGTAGACTTTATATTCACCAAGAAAAAAATAAATGCCGGGGCCGAGCAAGCTTCTTAGAAAGCTTGTGTAGCTAATGCACAACCCGAACGAGTGTCAAAATAATTGGTGACGTATAAAATCCTTCAATCATTGAACAATCACCCATTATCATTGTATGAAATTAACACTAATTGTACTGCCTGAAAGGGCGATTTAATTATCAAATAAACATATCTTATCTTATCTTATCTTTATAGATCTGGTCATTTTAAACGAACGTTTAGTCTGTATTCGAGGTCGACACGTGTCCACATCTCTTCTCTATTAGGGACGAACCAATTTAATTGAAAAGGGGCTTGGTTTATTGTTTTGGTATTCGAACGCCTCGCGACAGAATTTTTTTGTTCATTATTACCATTGTTATACCCTCCACTTTTGAAAGTTGGGGGGGGGGGGGTATATAGTGAAAGGGGTGTCCGTCCGTCCTTCCGTTACACTTCAGGGTACCCATCTCTTATCCGCAACTCCTCCAGCTAATTTTGATTAAATCAAGATGGAATGATGATGATGATAAATGAAATATGGCGGTGGGGCGGGAAACAAAGGACCGGTAAATTAAGAAGAACCACATGAAATGGGGGGTAGTGTGTAGGGACGGAAATTTTAGACTATTTTAACGTGCATGAAGCGTAGCACTCTTCACACACGTTAGCCCACTATGGTCGGCGGTCAGGGTTTCCGTATTATAGACCTGACAACCCCCGCGGTTGAGGGCCACCCTATTCAGCCACCTAGGGTACACACTGACCCGACGTCATACTCTTAAGGTACTTAGTCGCCTCGTCCCGTGCGGGGCCCGGGAGGCGAATAGGCCCGCAGCGGCGCTAAGCTTGTCGGTAAAAGTCCACTAAAGAGCGCTCAGAAACCTGACATCGGGGTCAGGCTGCTTTGCCCACAAAGCGAGTGGGATGTGTGCCCCAGGTGGTTGAATGGGGCAGCTCTGGCATCGAGAGATGCGGGGTCGTCAGGCGATAATTCGGAAAACCTGACCGCAAACCATAGTGGTGCACCGTGTTGGGGAAAAATGTCACGTTCCTCGCACGTTAAAGAACCCTGCTGTAGGTCTCGGTAAGAGTAGGACCCGTAGAATCCCCATGCAGGCGGCAAAATTTTTCTGTCCCTACCCATCACTGCTTTTTCCAGTGGCAGTCAAAACTCTCCTACCCGATTGGCCTTGTGTCCCTATTTCCTCCACTTCATCGTCATTTCATGTTCATTGTATCACCATTTTCATGTTCATCTCTCGGATATAGCCGAAATCGTGCTGCTTGGGAGTAAAGCAATAACTAACTAACTAACCTTAGTCGCCTCTTACGACAAGCAAGGCTCTGCTGTGGGCCTATTCTATGAATATGAATTATTCATTGAATAATATTAGTGAAATGAGAAATATTTATACAATTTTAACCAAAATAGATGAAAGTGTTAATCTTGAAGATGTGATACTTTTAAAATACTTTTTTAATTGCTATAGAAGATGAGGTCATAAGTTGGAATTACAAATATTGTGAAAAATCAGCATACTTTTGGACTACATCTGAAGATCAAACAATTATAGAAGAAGATTTAATCTGAAGCAATATCTTCATTCTAAATACACACCTATTTGTACTTCTTAACTGGCAGTTTTCAAATGATTGTATGAAGCGTATCAAGGAGTTTGGTGACCCAATAAAATGTCCTCTGGTTAATCTAAAATATGCATAAACTTCTTATAATAAGCCTTTTAACTACAGAGGCCCTGCCAAGCAGGAAAACTCCAATGCTCAGAGAAGAAATTATCAAGTACAACCCACTTCAAAGGAAAGATCAAGCTACCAGAATCGACCTCAACCACAGAGGAACAACAGTTACAATCAGGCAAAGAGACGTAATTAGATAAGGTTGTTAAGGTGAGAAAATTAGTTGTCCCAGAGTGGGAAAATATAATGTCAGATCAATGGATTTGGGATTTGGTATAGGAAGGATGTAGAATTGAATTTGATGAATATCCTCTAGAATACTCATCTTATCATGGGATTAACTTTTCTAAAGATAATGCTAAACTAATTGAATTAGAAGTAGAAAAGCTGCTTAAAAATGTGTTATTGAAGATCTAGTCAATTCATTTCTTTTATTTTCGCTGTTCTAAAAAGAGATGGTTCTTTAAGACCAATAATTAATCTGATAGAATTGAACATTTTTTTTAAATACCAACATCTCAAGCAAGACATTTTAAACTTTGCACTTGACATTATACAAAGCAATGATTATCTAACTTCCATTTATCTGACTGATGCATATTTCAGTATTTCTAATCATAGATATTGATGAAAATTTCTGAGATTTTCATGGCGAAACACTCTTTATGAGTTCAATGTCCTATGTTTTGGTTAAGCATCTGCTCCAAGGATTTTCACCAAAGTGTAAATCAGTTTATGCTTTGTTTACACAATACAAGCCTTTGCGGTGCACTACTTTGCGTTCCATAAAGGGGTCTTTTACGTGCATGAAGCGTGGCACTCTCCACACACGTTGGCCCACTATGGTCAGCAGTCAGGGTTTCCGTATTATCGACCTGCCAACTCCCGCGGACGAGGGTCACCCTTTTCAGTCACCTAGGGTACACACTTGGTCGTTCTATGGGCTGAGCACTGACCCGACGTCAGAATCCCAAGACCCTTATTCGCCTCGTACAAGTTAGGCTCTGCTGCGGACCTATTCGCCACCCGGCCCCCGCAAGGGACACAGATGAAGAGAAGGTTTGCTGCAGACAAACACCAGATAGACGTTTGTCTTTACTCCCAGTAAGTGTGCTAATCGGAATGAATCAGTTTATTACTTTGGCTAAGACAAAAATGGTCAATGATAGAAAGATGTTCTTTCTTATTCATTTTTATTGTATTGATTATTTTTTTTGTTTAAATATTTTTATCAAATGGTTAATTTGCAAATAAAAACATTTGTTTGGAAATGTCCATGTCTAATTAATATAGATTTAATGTATGTGTATTTGTAAAAAAGTATCTTGATTTTTTCACAGGACTTTGGTTTCATAATGCTAGATCCATTGGTGTTGGTTGTAGCTAGGCTGCTGCAGAGGAGGATAACCATAACAAGAGAACCCGTCATGCTGACGACAGGCAATTCATCTTTTAGATACATGGTCACCTTTGTGCTGGCAACAGAAGGATGATACCGAGTTGCTGTGTATTGAAGATCAGGCACCAATACCCTGACAGTTTTGGCAACTACAGGCGATTTGTAGGTGGACGACTAGGTTGATCCTAAAGGAAATGACTTTGACTTTAATGCTGGTAACATTATTTGTTAATCCTTATTTGTTAACTTAATAAAATTCATTGTTCTGATTTTAGTTTTAATGTTTTATTCATACAACTATGTTGTGGGACAACCAAATAGAAGCACTGTAGATAGGGAACAGATCTAAAATAAATCTCACAATAAGAATCTTATATTGATACTGCATACTTTCTGGCACATATTCCATATTCTTTTGTTTTAATAAGTATCAATAAAAAGCTTCGCCGAGCGCAGCATGATACGGCCGCAACATGTTGAACCCTGTACGTTTTAGGCCCAATATGGATAGTCAATTGCTCTGGACACATGCAGCCCATGGTGGACTGACAAAGGTTTTTGACACATGCAGCTTTTGGTGGACTTTCCATTTACAATTTAAAATGATTTTTTTTCGCAAGGAGATGAAAATTAGACCATAAATTTTCCATTTGGCCCTTATTACATAATAGGGGAAAAGGGGGTTGCACAAATTAATTCTATATTTTGTATCCACTATTTGACAAGAACAAACATGCAAAAAATTTTTTAAAATCGGATCATAAGTAAAAAAGTTTCGATTTCGGTCCCTTTTGGCTCCTAATTACATAATAAGGGGGAAAAGGGGGGGATGGGGTCGCAAAAATTGATTCTCAATTTTGTATTGCTATTTGACAAGAACAAATATGCAAAAAAAAATTCAAAATCGGACCACTTACATAAAAGTTTCGATTTTGGCCCCTAATTAAGGGGACCCACAAAATCAGGTTCATTCTTGTAGTGTAAGAAACATTCTTCACAAATTTCAAACCAATAAACCAGTTAGAAACAAAGTTATGGTGGAAACAATAACATATTTGAATTTTTTGCCCCTTTCGGGTCCCTAATTAAGGGGGACCCCCAAAATCAACCCCATTCACCCTTTTATGTCAAGAAACATTAATGCCAAAGTACAAAGCAATAGGATGACTAGAACTTAAGTTACCGTGGCAACAAACATAAAAGTAGCATTTTTGGCCCCTTCTTGGCCCCTAATTTCGAAACCAAAACAGTTAGGACCCCCAAAATCAATCCAATCCATCCTTTAATAGTAAGGAATATCACTGTGAAATCCCTATTATGTCTGTAAAATGTTTTTTGTTAATACCTGACCCTAAAGATCTCAATGGGAGAGAGAGGTTTGGCGATCTTTAAAACCTGGTTTAACCCACCATTTCTTTTACCAAGTCAGGACCATTGTGATCTTCAGTTTCTCTGGTATATTTCCTTGTTTTGTCCTTTCTCTTTGACATTTGAGATTAGTTATTTTGTATTATACCCCCTTTAAACAAAGTTTGGGGGATATAGGAATCTCCCTGTCTGTCCGTCTGTCCACATCCCTCCTAAGTGCAACTCCTTCTAAACTGCTCAACGGATTTTGATGAAACTTTACATGAAAGAAGTACATTATATGTAGATGTGCATGAAGAATTTTCATCGTCTCAGATATCATGTCCCGTGCGGGGCCCGGGTGGCGAATAGGCCCGCAGCAGAGCCTAGCTTGTCGTAAGAGGCGACTAAGGGTCTTGGGATTCTGACATCGGGTCAGTGCTCAGCCCACAGAGCGACCAAGTGTGTACCCTAGGTGGCTGAATAGGGTGGCCCTCGTCCGCGGGGGTTGTCAGGTCTATAATACGGAAACCCTGACCGCCGACCATAGTGGGCCAACGTGTGTGGAGAGTGCCACGCTTCATGCACGTAAAAGACCCCTTTGTGGACCGCCCAGTAGTGCACCACATAGGCTAAATTTTCCGCCCCTACCCACCTCTCCCCTTTTTCTGTGGTTCTTCAAAATTTACCGGTCCTTTGTGTCCCATCCCACCCCATATTTCATTTATCATCATCATTTCATGTTCATTTTATCACCCTTTCATGTTCATCGCCTGTAAATAACCTATATAGCGTTGCACGGGCGTAAAACACCAACTCACTCACTCACTCACTCAGATATCATTCAGGGGAGATAATTGGACTTGAGGTTTTTTTTACACTTCAAAGTCCAATATGTAGAGGGGTATCCTTTTGTGAGCTTGCTCACAGTATTATTAAGTCTCCCCCCACTTGTGGGGAGACATATTGTTTTTGTCGTGTCCGTACTTCTGTCCGTCACAAAGTTTGTCAGCGCAACTCTTCTGAAACTACCGAACCGAATTCAACGAAACTTGGTATATAGGACGGATATCATATGTAGTTGTGCATATTACCAAGAAATATTGATCCTCAAATGTTTGTGGGAGTTATGGCCCTTTGAACTTAGAAATTTGCTGAAAATCCTATTTATCATCTTGTCAGTGGAACGCCTCTGAAACTACTGAACCAACATCCTCGGAAACCCAGGGGTTCTTCTCTCGCTCACTCGTTCATCACCCCTGGGACATAACGCATGAAATACTTCGTTTTTTATAATTTTGTATCGAGCTTTCTGATTGGTCGCTTTAAATTTATCTAATGCAATTTATACATCTTTCTATATAAAAATAATATCAAGTTCAAGATCAGATCCTGAACTCGAAACGAACAATGTCATACCAAATGTCCCAGGGGTGATGAACGAGTAGGCGAGAGAAAAACCCCTGGGTTTCCGAGGATGCTGAACCAAATTCAATCAAACTTGGTATATGGGAAGGACACAATATGTAGTTGTGCATTTTACCAGGACATTTTGATCCTCAAATTTTTGTGGGAGTTATGGCCCTTTGAACTTAGAACTTTTGGGGGAAACGGGGGGAGCCATCGTTTTTGTCGCCAAAACAAACTTTGATTTGTTATATAGTTTAATTTAAAAAAAAAAATGACCAAAATGAATGTCTTATCCTGTATTTAATTGTTTTGTTTTTACATTTACAAAAAAAAAGTGTTTTTGGCCTATAGAATAAAAACGATTGCAGATAGAGAAAAGCTGTTGCTTGCTTAAATGTAAAGCTAATTTAGCTCAACAAAAGGCTCCATAAGGTCAAAGTTGTCAGATGACACATAAGGGTTACGGTTCCTTAAAAGTGAAATGTCTTTATAGGATCACAATCAAGACCAGGTGAGCGATTGAGGCTCCTGGGAGCCTCTTGTTTCATATTGTTGTTCTCATATTCACTTTAAGAGTGGCGTGTATTGTTGTTTTAATGTCCGTGCTTCTTTGTTTCACCAAGCAAGTTGGACATTTTGTCGTCTTTTCACTAAGGTTTAGTTCATTTTTTTATGGCAGGCTTGACAAATTAAAATCCGCTACTACTCACCTCTTCCCTTTTCCTGTGTGTTTTTTTAAATTAACCAGTCCTTTGTGTCCCACCGCACCCCCACGTTTCAATTATCATCATCATTTCATGTTCATACTAGTATATAGCGATGCACGGGCGTAAAACACCAATTCACTAACTTCATGCATCACAACATGTGAGGTACTTCCTTCATGGTTTGATGTCAAGTAAAGTGGTGTATTAAAACTATTATAAACCATGTAAAGCTTTACTCATTTTGGTATAACTTATGGACCTGCGCTCAGAGAAAATCTGGTGATAATAAATCGAATAAACTTCTATCTGAAAAATTGCGAAAGAAGCAGAGGTACTAATGGGGTATCCGAATGTCAAAAGTCCGAAAGGGCAGACACAAAACCAGTTAACACCCAAAAGAACAGAACAAAAACAAAAAAAAACATGGAAACACAGCAATACCTGAATATCAATCAACAACGCAAACTCCAGTTGAAACAAGAGTGAACTCAGGTGCTCCAGAAGAGTAAGCAGTTCCGTTTGTGGTTGCTGTAGCACACCCGTCGAGTTGTCAACAGTCAATTCAGTGTTTCAAATCCGATAAAAGAAGCTAAAACAAAACCCTATGACAAACCAACAGCTGCACTCATCTGTGAGATCGAAATCCCATATTTGTATATAAGTGCATGATGTCTTCTGTAAAATTACTTGAGTGAAGACAGCAACCGAGGAGCAACACACTGTGGATTCATTTATTTTCGTAGGTATCAATTTTCGTGGTTTGATGAAAAATAATAGGTTCGTTGATTCTTAAATTCGTGGTTCTAAAGTTTGCAGCATGAAGATCAATGTTTTATTTCCTTTTTGATGGGGTATCGAATTTCGTGGGTCAATGCCACCCACGAAAATTGATACCCCACGAATAATAATGAAACCACAGTATCCCTGTTTGTGCACGTGACGCTCTGCTAAGGAATTCGAAATAATTCCCGCACGCTCTGGAGTAACGAATCAATCGAGATACGTAAACTTCATAACCTGGAGCGGACAAAATGTTACTACACAAGAAGGGAAAGTTGACAATTGGAAAGTTGAAGACATCACGTTTGCCATAGAGCTTTGATCCATTCTTTTGTAAGTGGTCATGCATGCAGAAAATATAAGTCACAGCCCGCATCCGAAACATGCATTGTACTTAGCATCACTTGGTGCACCTACCATGCCATGATGTGGCACTTGTCAGTAAGTGTGTATGGATCTTAACATTTCTTCTGTAAGTGGGTGCGGACACGTGGATATCAAATAAACACCCCCTCACTTTCCTGAGGTGAATTAAAATTAGCATGAGATAGAAGTCATGCGTACAAAACTTTAATCAAAGTTATCTATGTGGAACTGGTAGCTACTGACCAATTATCATTGAACTACTTCTTGTAGTTACAGAAATATTTGTGAAACAACCATGATTTTAATCTTAGTCATTTCATTCTGCTATTACTGTGCAAGTTCCATAAAGTTGTCTCAAAGTACATGCATTAAAAAGAAAGAATATAGAATAAACATAGGTAATCTATCGATTACAAAGCTCACCTCGTTGTGGCACTTGTCAGTAAGCGGAAATGGACTTTAACTATTCTTCTGTATGTGGTCATCCGTGCGGAAAATAAAGGTCACAGCCGGCATCCGAAGCATGCATTGTGCGTAGCATCACTAGGTGCATCTTCCATGCCAATATGAATGATGTGGCACTTGTCAGTTAGCAGGAATGGACTTTAACCATTTTTCTGTGTGTGGTCATCCATGCGGAAAATATAGGTCACAGCCAGCATCCGAAGCGTGCATTGTGCTTAGCATCACTAGGTGCACCTACCATGCCATGCCAATATGATTGATGTGGACTTTGTCAGTATCCGTGTATTGATCTTAACCATTATTCTGTATGTGGATGCGGACGCAGACGCTGGCCGCTGGGGGTATCACATAAGCCCCCCCCCCCCATCACTTTCGTGAGGTGAGCTAAAAATGGAAAGCTTTTATCAATTCAATACCATATAAGTGTTTTTTTTTTTTTCGTGGGTGGAACATTCAGAGATTTTGCTGAAAAATGGGATGATTTTATTTACTTATTTTATTTTCGTCCCGTGCGGGGCCCGGGTGGCGAATAGGCCCGCAGCAGAGCCTAGTTTGTCGTAAGAGGCGACTAAGGGTCTTGGGATTCCGACGTCGGGTCGGTGCTCAGCCCACAGAGCGACCAAGTGTGTACCCTAGGTGGCTGAATAGGGTAGCCCTCGTCCGCGGGGGTTGTCAGGTCTATAGTACGGAAACCCTGACCGCCGACCATAGTGGGCCAACGTGTGTGGAGAGTGCCACGCTTCATGCACGTAAAAGACCCCTTTGTGGACCGCCCAGTAGTGCACCACATAGGCTAAATTTTCCGACCCTACCCACCTCTCCCCTTTTTCCTGTGGTTCTTCAAAATTTACCGGTCCTTTGTTTCCCACCCCATCCCCATATTTCATTTATCATCATCATTTCATGTTCATTTTATCATCCTTTTCATGTTCATCGGTTGTAAATAACTTATATAGCGTTGCATGGGCGTAAAACACCAACTCACTCACTCACTATTTTATTTTCATTTATTTACTAAATGTATTTTTCATGATTTATAAATTCTTATAACACTTTATATAACGAAATAATATTTCTTGTGATTTAAATTTTCGTGTCTCGGTGTTGGTCACAAATAAAGCGAAAATTAAATCACTCCGAAAAAAACACTTAGGGCTGTTCCAGAAAATACTATGTCCTCTTCCAGGACGGCACATTTTTGAACACCCACCACCTATAGAAAAAATATAAACTTTACTAAATACTTTAATGGATTATTTGAAATCTACCCCCACCACCTACAGAAATAAAATAAAAGTGCCTTCTTGGGGGAGGCGGGGACATTATATTTTCTGGAACAGCCATTATAGGTGACTTGACAAACCTCATATAGAAAGATGAGGGGAGCGTGCGGCAAACTGAAGAAGTTCTCTTTCTTCTGTTGTGTCATAGGAACATAGGTTTTCAAACAAGTATTTAACAGCTCAGCTATCACGATTGCATCAATGGTCTGATCAGCAACACGCTATTAACATCTTGGTATTCTGTGGCTCGGTCAGCTTACCATAAATCATTTGTTCTCACTGTTGAGAAATTAAATCTACGGTTTATGCTTAAATCAGGAATATAGAATAAAATATTACATGGGTATGTATTGTTTTTCTTTCAATGCCATAAATAACAACAACAAAAAGAACACAAGTCAATCTGTGAGCCTATGCTCAGTATAGTTTATGTGAACATAATTTGCCTGTGTATATAGGAGCATACAATTCTATACACCACATGATACTATAGGATAAAGCTATACCCAAAATATCAGACCTCTATCTCCATGATCTCTTGAAGTTGCTTAGAAAACTGTGACAAAAATTTTGCGTTCACTATGTGTATAAATCTAAGTATTTGGTATACACCATAAAGTACTAGGATAAAGCTATACAGATCACTTGAGGGTAGTTAAGAGGCCGGGCCTCCTTTTATGTCAGTCAACCCCCCTTTTTCTGCAATTCTTGAACCACCGCAAATACCATTAAAAGTTATTGAAACAATTATCAATATATTACTGCAGGCGCAAATCTAGGATTTCAGATTAAGGGGTGTAAAAACAAATTGTGGGGTGTGTAGGCCTGTCCTTGAGTCCTGTAATGTATAAATAAATTTATTCATTCATAGAAATTCCTGAAGTGCAAAACCGTTTTTTTTATTGTAACTGTTATAAAATATAAACCTCAACATGAAAACAACTATAGCTATGTAATGGTGACACATTTTATACAAATTCAAATCCTCTGAGGTCTTCAATGTGCTTGCCTGGATACTCCCTCCACAATCTTGACTCAAATGTACAACAAGCTGAAATGTTATAAATCCTTATTAATTCAACACAACAAAACAGGTTTGAATATTTTTTTTTATTTAAAGCTACATCGTGTTACACATGTGGTCTGATCCCGTCATGAGTTCATGGTGACTTGCCATAATGCCTGACTTCTACTTCCTGTTTGTGACCAGCTGTGTACCATTGAAACATTCATTTTATGCTCACCTGACGAAATGCCATGTGAGCTGATGCCATTACTATGTGTTCATTGTCATCTGTAAACAATTTTAAAAATCTTCTTTACTGAAACTACTGAACAGTAAACCAATTTGACTGAAACTTGGTAGGCATGATACATGTATATGACATTTTGGCCACAAACCATGTTCATTTTCGATTGATCCGATAAAAATCATGGTCATCATTGCTAAAAATAAAACAGGGAGTAAAAGAGCAATTTTATGCAAATAAATGTAACTCTGGCAAGGACTATAAGTAATCAGCATGTCAAGATCTATCTACCCTGAAATTTTTAAGATTCCAATTTTAATTTTGCAGGAGATGGTATGATGGACAGTCCTGGACACTCTGCCCAGTATTGTACATACACTTTTATGGAGATGACAACAAAGCAGATCTTATGTGTTCTCTCAATGGACAAAAGGGAAACAGCTAGAAAGAGCATCAACTTGGAAAAGGCATATTTCCACAAAGCTCTTTGCTTTTTGATAGAAAAAGGTCTACACATTGTTGAGGTCGTAACAGATGCTCATGTACAAGCAGAAGCATTGATGAGTAAGTTTAATTGCTAAATGATAGTTTTTTTTTGGGGTATTATAGCAAAACAAAGACTCTTACCCACAACACCTCATGACCTCATACATGTATACCCCTTAATAGATTTTCATTAAACTTTTAGTTTTACACTCAATCATATGAATATATAGTAGATTTGCAACTCCTATTCTAAAATTTCATCTGGTTGGTTATAGTCTTGCAAGAGTATTAATTTGTGATCAATAGCTCAGATTTTTTATTTTCTGTATCCTGTACACATTGAGTAGATGTATAGTCTGCTTGATATTGTATTATAATAACATGGATATCAAAGTTAAAAGTGTTTTAAATGTGTGTGGTTTTATTTTTCACAGAGGGAGTTTCCAGGAATCAAACATTCCTTTGATATATGGCATTGGGCCAAAAACTGAGGGAAAAAGATAATAAAGGTATATGCTTTTAGGTACTCATGATCCAAGTTGATCAAAATGCTTTTTATGTCCAAGTCTGTTCAGTCAGTCCCAAATCAGATTTACCAATAACATGAACAAGTTGAAGAGGTTACTTTACCATTAATGCAGTTTGGTATCACCATGAAACTTTGTACACACATGCATCAGGACCTGAACAAACAAACAAAAATGATCATAAAAATGTACCTGTCTCATCAACTGTATCATTGATTGATCACAGAAAAAAGGGGTGTTATACTGAGATAAACCTACAAGTTGAATTACGTTACCATATGAAGGAAATGAAGTGTACCATCATGAAACTTTATAGATAGGAGACAGCAGTGGCCCTGACTTGGTACAAGCAATTTTCAAAGAATTGATGTGTCAAATTGGGGTTCTGGTGCCAAATCTACCTCTCATTCTTAGGGTCCAAAAGTAACACAAAATACAACTTGATTATAAGACATACATGTAATAAGTACATGTAAATATAGATGTGATTATTTCATTAAAACAAACAGCAAAAAACAATAAAAAATTATCAGGAATCATTCCAACTGGTATTATTTTACATTTTTCTACCATTATAGTATAAACAGATATAAATACACCAGATTAAAATTTTAACAATAATCATACTTTTTTTACAGGCAGGATAAGAAACGACAAAGAAGGGACTTCTGAATTGGTCAAGGGATATCGGAACCATTTCTGGTATTCTGCTGAAGTGTCAAAGACTGTTGATGAGTTTTTAGTGAGTATTTGAATTTTAATCACTCCTTTCATGTAGATTATCATAATTATTAGAAAGTAAAACCTTTATGTTATTAAGCAGATGGCATTTTACATTGCAAATCAAACATGAAGTGCTCTTCGACAAACATAGTCATAGGGTTGTCATATGTAGAATATAACGTAATGTGGAAAAAGTGTATATCACCCAAGTCACATGTATATATAAACCACATTTTAGATATATGCAATTCAAAACAAATGCTAAAATATTTTTAGAACCTAAAAAAATTAAGGTCCCGGTGTTTCAAAGGATGCCGGAGCATACAGATCAGTAAACTCGTTGTCACTGAAGAAACTATCCGACTTCAAGAACAAACTAAGAAGAAATGAAAGTTTTTAAAGTTCTATGGAGGGATGACAAACTATTCAAAAATCTATCTACTTAAAGTTTAGGTAAGTTTATAATATACTACTTTTATGGGTCGACCATGTATGTGGATAGTGGCCAAATAGTTTTACCCTTATCTATCCGTCCGTAATACTCTGTTTATTGATCTCGGATACTAGATGTTGGAGGTCAGTACATTTCACCACTAGATGGGTATTGTCTGGATACCCAACCCACTACAAATTTAGCTACTGTGACCTATATTTTTATGCATGAACAACTTTGGTTAAGTCCTTTATAAAAAAATAAATGAGCTGAACATTTAAGCAAGCAACAGCTTTTATTTATCTGCAATAGTTTTCATTCTATAGGCCAATTTAACACTATTTTTTTACCTTTTAGGGGCTGTAACCCTTATAAGGGGTCATCTGACAACTTTAACCTTATAGAGACTTTTGTAGAGCTTAATGAGCCAAACATTTAGGCAAGCAACAGCTTTTCTCTATCTGCAATAGTTTTCATTCTATAGGGCAGAAACATTAAAAAAAACGCTATTTTTGACCTTTAAAGGACCATAACCCCTATAAGGGGTCATATGACAACTTCGACCCAATGGAGACTTTTGTAGAGCCTAATGAGCTGAGCATTTTAGCAAGCAACAGCTTTTCTCTATCTGCAATAGTTTTCATTCTATGACTCAATGAGGCAAAAACGGGCTGATTTTGGGTGTCCCCTCTTTTTTCGTTTAGAAATTAGAGGCCCAAAGGGGGTCAAAAAAGCGACTTTTTAAATTTTTTCCACAATAACTTTTGTTCTGGTTGACCAAATGCTATGAAACTTTACAGTAATGTTACTTACCATAAAAGGAAGGATTGGGCTGATTTTTGGTGTCCCCTCTCTTTTTGTTTAGGAACGAGGGGCCCAATAGGGGCAAAAATGTGACATTTTTTATTTATGGTCCGATTTAGAAATTTTTTTTTACAAGTTTATTTTGGTCATATATTGGATGCAAAATGGAGGATACAATTTTTTTCTTGACCCACCTTTTCTGTTTAGCAATAAGGGGACCAAAAGGGGAAAAAAATAATATTGGGTGGCATGTGACAAATATGCTTTGTAAGTCCACCATAGGTTGCAAGTGTCAAAATATTTTGACTGTCCATATTGGGCCTAGAATGTACAGGGTTCAACGTTTTGCTGTGCGACGCAGGGCCAGACATCGATTGGTCTTGTTTTTATTTGTGGTCCGATTTTGAAATTTTTTTTTGCATGTTTGTTCTTGTCAAATAGCGGATACAAAATTAATAAACTGTTAACACAGAGACATGTCTCGCCTGTCGCAACTGGACACAGTATAAAATGAAGTAAAAATCCTCCTTAAACTGATCTTAACTGATGCTTAAGCAGCTGCATACCAAATATAAATGGTGAACCATAACTGCTTTAATAAAACACTCATGACATAAGTAAAAAGTTAAAAAGTGTAAAATCTCAAAGTCAGTAGACTGTGACTGCAGGATCATACAGATAAAATACTTTTGAAATTGATCTGTACTGATGCTAATGCAAGTGCATACCCAATATCAATGATGTACCATAACTGCTTCATGTTAAACAGACATAAGAAAAAAGGTTAACCTCAGCCAAATCAGTGTAAAATTTCAAAGTCAGTAGACCGTGACTGCAGAAGCATACAGATAAAATGCTTTTGAAATTGATCTGTACTAATGCTGATGCAAGTGCATACCCAATACCAATGGTGAACCATAACTCCTTCATGTTAAACAGACTTAAGAAAAAAGGTTAACCTTGGCCAAATCAGTGTAAAATTTCAAAGTCAGTAGACCGTGACTGCAGGAGCATACAGGTGAAATCCTTTTAAAACTGATCTGTACTGATGCTGATGCAACTGCATACCAAATATCAATGGTGTAACATAACTGCTTCATGTTAAACAGACTTAAGAAAAAAGGTTAACCTCTGCCAAATCAGTGTAAAATTTCAAAGTCAGTAGACCGTGACTGCAGGAGCATACAGGTGAAATCCTTTTAAAACTGATCTGTACTGATGCTGATGCAACTGCATACTAAATATCAATGGTGTAACATAACTAGTTCACACAAAACAGACTTAAGCAAAAACTTTAACCAATTGTGGACGCCGTACCTAAGTCTCGCCTTTTGCGACATTCGTCGCAGGCGAGACAAAAATTAATTTTTGCGACCCCCCCCCTTTTCCCCCCTATTACGTAATTAGGGGCCAAATGGGGCCAAAATCGAATCTTTTTTATTTGTGGTCCGATTTTGAAAAAATTTTTTGCAAGTTTATTCTTGTCAGGTAGCAAATCCCAATTTGAGAATTAATTTTCGCGACCATCCTTTTTTCACTTGTTTTGTAATTAGGGACCAAAAGGGGCCAAAACGTTTTTATTTCTGGTTTGTTATTGAACATTTTTTTTGCAAGTTTATTTTTGTCAAGTAGCGAATCCAAATTTGAGAATTTATTTTTGCGACCCCCACCCGTTTTCACCTGTTACGTAATAAGGGGTCAAAAGGGGCCAAAATCGAAACTTTTTTTAATTCTTGTCCGATTTTGACATTTTTTTTTTTGCAAGTTTATTCTTGTCAAGTAGCAGATATATTTTTGTGTCCCCTTATTTCACTGTTACGTTATTAGGGACCAAAATTGTAACTTTTTTTTATTTCTGGTCCGATTTTGAAAATTTTTTTGGCATGTTTGTTCTTGTCAAATAGCGGATACAAAATTAAGAATTAATTTTTGCGACCCACCCTTTTCCCCCCTATTACGTAATTAGGGGCCGAAATCGAAACTTTTCTAATTTGTGGTCCGATTTCGAAATTTTTTCAGGTGCATACTCTCTCATTTCTTTCATCATGCGTTTACAGTGTCTAAAATTGGGGGCCATTATGAGCCCTTTATTATCTTAGTACCTACCATGTTCTTCATTTATAAAGCAACAGAATAATAAACACACTAAAATAATATTATCTGAAGGTTTATTGGTTTTGCCATTTAATCAGACTTATTTGAATAAAACTGTTGAACATGATAATGTTTGGAACATTTATAACTTCTTACAAACATGTATGTCATTTAAGGAATATTATAATATTTGTTTTACACATTTTGACTAAGAACTTTTAAAATAGTTAGTAAAAATAGTATGTATCTTAATGACTTTCCCAATGAGTTACCTAATGAAAAGGAGTTTTCTTCTGCAGATTCTGTGACCAACTCTATTTCCATGAACTTTTCTTGTTCAGTTGCCTTTTGGCTAATTCCTTTGAAAGTCCTGGTGCACAAGAAAGCTGTGCTGGTGACACAAATTTAATAGTATCACCAGAATTTCCTTTGGGTTTTGATAGATTATCTTCGTGTGATTTTTTTTTTTTGATGCAGACAGAATTGATCTACATTCTTTCAGATTTTTGATGAATTGTCCTTTTCCACAGAATTTATTTAATTGTCTTAGCTGGACAACATCACTCACACAAAAAACAATCGACAAATCAAATGTTTTAAATCTCAAATTCTTTCATCTTCGCTAGTCAAGGGTTACGATCCGCTGTCTCTCATCTTCACTCTTGGCAGATCTAGAAGAAGCCGAGGTACTAATGGGGTTTCCGAATATTAAAAGTCCGAAAGAGCAGAGACAAAACCAGTAAACACCAACAAGAACGAGACAAAAACAGACAACATGGAGACATAAAATAACTGAATATCAATCAACAACTCCAGTCGAAACAAGAGTGAAATCAGATGCTCCGGAAGAGTAAGCAGTTCCTGCTTGCTATAACACACCTGTCGCGTTGCCAATAGTCCATTCATCGTGTCATATCCGGTAATAGTCCGAGATTGCTCTGACGTCCTATGGCTTTTTTCCAGACAAGCTTGGGCCGTGGGAAGTCAGAGCTCCTTCCATATAAAAACCACGGTATTTTAACTAATGCTTTGTAAAAGCTTGCTGGAAAATGCCGAGGACATCAGAGCAATCTCGGACTAATCCGGTAAAGGAAGACAAAACAAAAACCTATGACAAACCAACATCTGCTTTCATAGAAGGTTTTTTGTAATCTCAGCATTTAAATTATCTCCCTTTAAGCAATATCTAATCCAAATAAAGAATTTTATTTTCATTCAGATAGTTGCAAAAAATAGAAGATAAATCATTGTATTCACTACAAATATTTATTTAAAGCTAAAATAAAGGTAGCTTTGGTAAGATTTGATGATTACTACTAGTAGTTTTTGCCAAAATGATATTTTTTATCACCTTTGTTAACCCGTAAGTTTGTTAACATATGGTGTAAAAATAAAAATACAGGAATTTGATTGCATGCAGCAAACGTTCACTGCAGTCAATCAAATGAGAGAATGTATGACCATATAACCTTTGCCATATCTGCAAAGGGTGAAGATGAGAGATAGCGGATTGTAACTCTTGGCTAGCGAAGGTGACATTGGATTTTGCGTCTTAATACCAAAAAGGCTCCTTCTTCAGTTTTGTTATCTTTACTTTTTCCAGGCTTAATCTGAATGCATTCTCTAAAAATAATGAAGTTCTATTTAAAAATCGAACTAATAATTAATTAAAAAAACTTGGACCAGAAAAATAAACAAACCTATATGATTGTAGTATAATAGAATAGTAAAATGAGATGTGGAATAAGTGTATGCGACACAACCTACATTATAAACATAAATTTTAAATATCCACCATGGAAAACAGCCAGCAGCCTTCAATGTGACCAGCGATTCGCCCCTGGATTGAAAACAAGAGGCTCCCAGGAGCCTGAATGGCTCACCTGGTCTTAATGTCAACCCTTTGAAGACTTTTGTATAGCTAACTGAGCTGAATGTTTAAGCAATAAAAACCTTTTCTCTATCTGCAATAGTTTTCATTCCAAAGCAAAAAAACACTATTTTTCACCTTTAAAGGGTCATAACCCCTTAAAGGGGTCATCTGACAACTTCGACCCTAAAAACACTTTTGTAGAGCTAATTAAGCTGAACATTTAGACAAGCAACATCTTTTCTCTATCTGCAAAAGTTTTCTTTCTTTAGGCCAAAAACACTATTTTTTGCCTTTAAGGGGCCGTAACCCCTATAAGGGGTCATCTGACAACTTTGACCCTATGGAGGCTTGTGTAGAGCTAAACGAGCTGAACATTTAAGCAAGCAACAGCTTTTCTCTATCTGCAATAGTTTTCATTCTATAGGCCAAAAACTCTATTTTTTGCCTTTAAGGGACCATAACCCCTATAAGGGGTCATCTGACAACTTTGACCCTATGGAGACTTTTGTAGAGCTAAATGATATGAACATTTAAGCAAGCAACAGCTTTTCTCTTTCTGCAATAGTTTTCATTCTATAGGCCAAAATCACTATTTTTTGCCTTTAAGGGGCCGTAACCCCTATACGGGGTCATCTGACAACTTTGACCCTATGGAGGCTTGTGTAGAGCTAAACGAGCTGAACATTTAAGCAAGCAACAGCTTTTCTCTATTTGCAATAGTTTTCATTCTATAGGCCAAAAACTCTATTTTTTGCCTTAAAGGGGCCATAACCCCTATAAGGGGTCATCTGACAACTTTGACCCTATGGAGACTTTAGTAGAGCTAAATGAGCTAAACATTTAAGCAAGCAACAGCTTTTCTCTATCTGCAATAATTTTCATTCCATAGGCCAAAAACATGAAAAAATGCTATTTTTCACCTTTAAGGGGCCGTAACTCCCATAAGGGGTCATCTGACAACTTCGACTCTTTGAAGACTTTTGTAGAGCTTTTGATGCTGAAGCTGTAGCGTGGCATCAGATTTCATCTATCTCTTATACTTTTTGATTTACAAGCCAAAAACAGTAGTCTGACCCCCCTGGTCTATTTTTAGCAACAGCGGCCATGTTTTTCGACGAATCAAAAATCCCAACATCAGTTCTGTGGGGGATACCCTAAAGTACCACCAGACCAAATTTGGTTTGAATCTGTGCAGCCGTTTCAGAGGAGAAGAAGGTTGAAGAAAAGTTAACGACGACGGACGACGACGACGGACGCCAAGTGATGGCAATAGCTCACATGGCCTTTGGCCAGGTGAGCTAATAAAATACCTATGATTCAAGCCCAATCCTTAAGGGCAACGAAAGACCCTCTTCTTGACAAAAACAATTAACATAAATTCGACTAAATACAAACAAAAGCTTTGATAAAGATTCCTGGCTTAGGACAGACACATTAAAATGTGGCGGGGTTAAACTAGTTTTTTGGCGCCAACCTTCCCCCTATTGATAATCAAAAACAAAGCACAAACTCTAACACACAGTAAAAATCAAATCGATAGAAGTTCAATTCAACCAAGGAGTATCTGAGACAAAAGGACAACAATTAATTAACAGGACGTAGAGATACTCTTTTGAGAACACTCGAAGTTACTGACATCTAGTTAAGAAGCATCCATCGACTGATGTAAAAAAAATCAACTTTGTCGACAGTATGTCGACTTTAAATCCGACACAACACGTCAAACAATTCATGATTTGATGATGCATCATCACAAAAAACCAACACACTTGACCGCTGTAATGCTAAAAAATGACAGAAGTATATGACATAAGTATAAAAAAAGTATAGAAAGGCAATTAATATTTTAAAGTATCAAAGTAAGTATCAAATTATCAATATTTTCACCAAAGAAGACTAAATTCAAAGATTTTACTAAAATTTCCATTTCATAACCTTTATTCAATAAAGTTTTTAGCCAATTTTTCATTCTCAAAGGATTGTTTTTGAATTTATTTGCTTTAAAAACAACATTACCGTAGAAATCGGGATGGGATATTCCCTTTACAATCAAAATTCGACGTGTACAGTTAAATTTTCCAATAAGGTGAAGATATTTATGATAGAACTTAGTAAACGACTTCACTAATTTGTGGTAACGATATCATTGTTTTAGTAATTTTTTGTAATACACCGGTTTATATCATTAAAATCAGACACACCACTGCGGATCCGAGCATATTTTACCAACTGAGAAATATATACTCCGTAAGACGGTACAAGTGGTACATCTCCCTCTAGAAAAGGGAAATTAACAATAGGAAATGAAAAGTCAGTTTTTGAAATACATTAAAATTTACGGAAACCTTTTCAAAGGTGGAACTGTTTTCATAACAATAAAAAACGCCCAGGATTGGATCTTTCAATTTGGTGGGTTTTATTTTGACATTGAAAAGAAGTAAACCCTTACACGATATTATAACACTTTTTTCAGTTTGATGCAAACGTCATATTTTTCGTCAACTGTTGTCTGTACCAAATTATCATGGGACTTCAGAAAAAATTAGTTACCTGCAAAAAGTCTTCCAGAATTCCAACCAGTACCTCCCCGTGGTGGAAGACGGGTCCTGCTCCAGCAATAACAAAGGATACTCTGGAGCAGCTAACACTGGCGGTGGTGTGTCATGGGCTGAACGCTCATGGCACATATATACCGGTTGGTATGAGTCGATGCAGAGGGGCTTTCCCTAGTCACGACTATAAATACCCATCAGTCAGACCTGCAAAAAAAATTAAATGGTAGTTGCTTTTAGTATATGCTATGTAGTTGTGTATATGTAAGCGTAGTTTTATTCCGGCGTGTATTTATTCCGGCATACCAAAAAATCCCCAGTGAATATCATCTGTCAATAGTGTAACTGAACCGTGTTATTATTTATATGTATGTAGGTAAATGTTTGTTTACATTACCTGTTCTAATATTAAATTCAAGTCACGTGATTCTATCTGAATCAATAAAGTGTTTTATGAAATCGCTTGACCTAAATATGATATAACAAGGGGTTGCACCAAGTCGTGCTAAGCATACCCCCACTCGGCCATTCAGAAAACAGGAAGTAGATGACCGACTGACCTGGAAAGGCGAGGCACGGTATAACTAATCATACTGAAGCTGTGTACCAAATTTGAAACCAATCCATCCAGTAGAAGCCGAGAAAACTGTTACGACAAATTTCACTTTTCAAATTGTTTACCCTTAAAAGTCTAAGTCGGCGCGGAAAACAGGAAGTAGATGATGGACTGACCTGGAAAGGGGAGGCACGGTATAACTCATCATGCTGAAGCTGTGTACCAAATTTGAAACCAATCCATCCAGTAGAAGCCGAGAAAACTGTTACGACAAATTTCACTTTTCAAATTTTTTACCCTTAAAAAGTCTAAGTCGGCTTGGAAAACAGGAAGTAGATGATGGACTGACCTGGAAAGGGTAGGCATAGTATAACTCATCATGCTGAAGCTGTGTACCAAATTTGAAACCAATCCATCCAGTAGAAGCAGAGAAATTGAACCGGACGGACAGACGGACGGACAAGGTGATTGTAATATAGCCCCCTCTCTTACGAGTGGGGGTAAAAAATAATAATTGACATGAATCTACTCACTTTCAAAGCAAAGATAGAACAGGAGGAGTACCAGACAATTCTTCGTTACTTGAAAGATAAAAGGTACCCAGAAGATGTTTCTGAGAACGAAAAGCGACGAATTAGATCTAGAAAGGACAATGTTTGTGTTAGAATTCACGATGGTTTGGACTATTTATATACTAAAGAAGGCCTGGCAGTCGTAACTAAACAGAAAAAAAAGTGTCTTGGAAATGTGCCACGTACATTCAGGCTCTCATCTCGGTAATATTTACTTTTACTCTTTTTTTCCCATTCAGATTTCAAATTTTGAAAGGACAAACTATCCCTATTGTGCCTCTTACATGAAGCGAGGTGAACACTTTTAGTTAAATCCCCTATTGAAAGTTGCATGAAATTTGAGGCCACAAGAAAGGATAAAAGTGATATTAGCCTTAAATCGGGGGTTTTTAAAAGCGGAGAAAAAAGAGATCTCTAAAATAAAGGATTTTTTTTGGAAGAATTCATAGAGAAAAGGTAAGAATGTTTAATATTAAAAACGAAAGAATATGGAATATGTGCCAAAAAGACACGATCCACATATTGAAATGATTTTGATAATTGTACAAAAGCATAAATTTCACTGCGTGTGAAGCGCTTTTCTGGATTTACCTTCATCAGACACGCTAGGAGTCGAAAACTTGGAAAACCGGTAGAATACTATAGATTTGATAAAACAATAAAAAGCTACGCCGAGCGCAGCATGATACGACCGCAACAAGTTTTACCCTGTACGTTGGAGGCCTAATATGGATAGTCCATTGCTTTGGTCACATGAAGCCCATGGTGGACTTACAAAGCTTTTTGACACATGCATCCTGTGGTGGACTTAAAAATGCATTTTTGACACATATATATTTACATCAACATCTAATACAAAAAGCCTTATCTATATACATGTAATAACTATAACTTAATTTTAAGTATAAAACTATTTGCCTTGACAAACTTTTAAAATTGGTGTTTTTGGCCCCTTTGACACCAAATTTCTAGAAAACGGTAAGAGATATTGCAAATCTGATTGAAATATGCAGCCAGGAATTTTCACAAGCATTCCAATGAAAACAAGATTTTGAAAATCGGACCCAAAATAAAAAAGTTGAATTTATGGGCGTGGCCTGTCTTTAGCCCCCTGTAGCAATGTAATGGTGAAATACATATCAAAATCATTGACACATTTAGTAGACAGAATTTAATGAGCACTTCAACAAAAAAAGAATTTTCAAAATTGAATGAATAATGAACATTCTACAACAGTTTTGTCAATGCACCCGTTTTAGCCCCTTTATTCCATTTTTTTCTAAAACAGTAGGGGCCACAAACCCCAAATACAAAACCAACATTACTTTAGTGGATATAATCATCATATTTAAACTTCATAACAATTGGCTGGCCCACTACAACTTAATATTGGTAAAAAAACTATTTGCCTGGACAAACTTTTATAAATGGCGTTTTTGGCCCCTTTGACCCCTAATATCTCGAAAACGGTATGAGATATTGCAAATCTGATTGAAAAACGCAGGCAGGGATTTTTACAAGGATTCCAATGAAAAAAAGATTTTGAAAATCGGACCACAAATAAAAAAGTCGATTTTTTGGGTGTGGCCCCTTTTTGACCCCTTATAGCAATGTAACTGTACAAGATACATCAAAGGTGTTGTTACATTTTGTTGACAGAATTTATTGAGGAATACAATAAAAAAAGATCGATCAAAATCGGATGAAAATTAAACATTCTACAGACGTTTTGTCAATACACCCGTTTTAGCCCCTTTTTTCTAAAACGGTAGGGGCCAGAAACCCCAAATGCAATACCAACCTTCCTTTAGTGGCTATAAACATCATATCAAAATTTTATAACAATTGGTTCACTACAACTAAAGTTATCGCACGGAAACCAAAGTGTCTACAGACGACGATGACAACGACGACGACGACGACAACGACAACGACATCGCCATAACATAATACGATCGCAAAAAATTTGCGGTCGTATAAAAATAGAAGCCAAAAATATTATACAACAATGACCAAACACATAAATTGATCAAACAGAAATAGCCAAAACGTTGTCAAATTTTGGAAATATGTAAACTGTGTCTTTTCAACACATACTAGGGCAAAAGCCCGTCGGCATTATCTAAATGCGAATAATATTTTAGAGTGCAAAATGGTCTCAGTTGTAAAGAGAGAACAATTTATGCACATGCCATCACTTGTAGCAAACACCAAATGCAGATGTTAGAATATCTTTTAGTTACTGAAGTAGTTTTAATTAATAAATTTGAAGATCGATTCCTGTAGTTTAGATGAATTCATTTCAATCGTTTCAGAGGAGATAGTTGAAATGTGCTATTAGCGGCCATGTTTTATGGCGAATCTGAAAACTTTGGGAAATTTTCATAAAGGACCTTACATACACAATTCCTGTAAAGTTTGGCTGAACTTCGCTTCAATCTTTTCAGAGGAGATATTTGAAATGTGCTATTTCCATAGGGTCCAATGTTAATCTATGTTCGGGACTGGTGACCATGTTTTTTGACGGATCGAAAAAAATTTGGGCAATTTTAGTAAAGTACCTTCCATTCATCATTTCTGCAAAGTTTGGTTAACAGACCGGAACTCTTCTACACAGATAGTAGTAATGATTTCATTTCTTGAATTAAAAGGGGAAAGTCTCCCAACAAAGAGAATAAACTGGTTCTTAATGTTATTATGAAATGCACATAATAAATGTCTGTTTTAATGAAATGTAGGTTATAGAAAAACAACAAAAAGCGATCAGTCACGAACAACACCTTCATACACAATGTTGTCTGTGTAATATTCACCATCAATAATTGAATCAGACGATGGTAAAATTGAAATTGCGCTTAATTTACGCACTCTAGAAAAAGCAACATACAGTTGTCCATGCGAAAAGACAGGTTTAGACAATTGTAATCCTATTTTGCGCAATGTTTGGCCTTGAGCTTTGTTTATAGTCATGGCAAAAGCGGGTCTGACTGGAAATTGCCGCCGCCTTAGTTGAAATGGCATGCCAGTATCTGATGGAACAACTGTAAACCTTGGTAAAAACACAATTTTTCCAGCATGTGTTCCTGTTAAAATTTTTGCTTCTATTATGCGAGTTCCAAGATTTTTAACTGTTAATCTTGTTCCATTGAGAAGCCCACACGCAGGGTTTACATTGCGCAAAAACATTATTGGGGCATTCTTTTTCAGCGTCAGTTTATGAGGAGGAGTTCCAGATGGTGTTAAACTATTGAGGAACTCTGTAGGATACAAATGTGCACTTGATTCATCATCGACAGTATCTGCACTGAGATAAGTTTTGATGGTAGTTGATGGTAGTAAATCCATTACCATATTGTTAATTATGTCGACATCGTCATTTGTTGATGCTAAAATTGCGCAATCTGTTAATTTGTCGAAATCAGAAGAAGTCAAAATGTCTTTGTAAATGGTATTGACTAAGTTTTTCATTCCATTTTCATCTGGAAATATACACAACTCTTTGGGAATATGTATTTTTGAACAACCAACAGATTGGTATACCTCTTCTTCACCATTTCCGATGCGCAACAAAAGATTCTCAAAATCGCCCTGGTTATTTGTTTCCAGTCTCATATTCATCTTTAAATGAGACATATGAATATGTTGCCATAGATACGAACGTTTAATGGTACTATCCACTATCTCAGCTTGGGTCCCATGACGTATGACAGGCAAAACTTGTCTAAAGTCTCCACCCAAAAGAACTGTTTTACCTCCGAATGGTTTATCAATTTTTGTAAGATCACACAGAGTTTTATGCACACATTCAAAGACATGCTTGTGCACCATAGGAGCCTCATCCCAAACTATAAGTACAGCATTCCTGATGAGATCAGCAGTTAAGCTATTTCTTGAAATGTTACATGTACTAATTTCCGAAATTGGAATGGGTATTTTAAATCTTGAATGGGCAGTACGACCCCCTTGCAATAATTCGGCTGCGATTCCAGATGATGCTACTGCAATAGCAATTTGACCTGAAGAACGGATTCGAGCTAGTAGTGTGTTATAGAGAAATGTCTTTCCAGACCCACCTGGCCCATCAACAAAGAATGCATTAGCACTGTTAACATTACTTTGTGTAGCATTTAAAACCCAATACCCCAATTTAGTAAAAAATTTCGGAACAAATAACGTGCTGTACAAAATATCTGTGCAAGTAAAAACAACCTGATTAATTTAATCTATATTGATGGCGAATAATATTCAAGTGGAGTGACATTTTTAAGGGACGACCATTTGATTCTGAAAAGGGGGGGGCTGGCAAATTTTGTCAAGCCAGAATATCTATTTCGGGTCAAAAAATTTTATTTTCAACCACTGAAAGGGAAGATTATCTATGTCCTTTATACCATTATGTGATATCTGGAGGCCAGGGCAGAGGTAGGCCATTTTTTCATCGCGCAAGGTGTGTGGAGGCCGAGGCAAAGCATAACATTTTCTCCTGGCTAGACTGGGACTGCATGTGTCAGGTTACACTAACTAAACTACAATTTTGGTTCCTTCGGTGCACTGACTGTCGCTAGAACATTTTACTGGCATTTTCTATTGTTTTAGTGTTGTATTTACCTGTTTCAGTGTTTGCAGCAATGCAGGTCTTTGTCATGCGACAGAACCGGAAATGTACATAACGTTGTAATTTTAAAATCGAACTCGGTAAAACTCCGTACTATTTTTTACGTTTTTGTCCCCCAATACCCCTCTAACATCACAGAAAACAGAAATATTTAATAGTGAGAAACTACAATGGATAACGTGTATGTTGGTTAAAAAAACAAACTCTGTGGTAGAATATGGAAGAAATGAAATCCGTACCCAAAAAAAGTCTGTTCATTTCATAATATAGATTCCAGTACTCGAAATATATAAGAGCATAATATCTAGGTCCAGCTACACTTTAAATTTCAATTTTATGTGCAGTTTTGGCTGTGCTGAAAATAGATTAAAAATAACGCCATGTTTTAAAGAAAGGTACAGAAGAGCCTTAAAAAGTTAATGGGATATTATGGGATATTACAGTTTATTAATGTTTGGGCAACTTTTTACACGGGTAATGAGTAACATAATATACATTTACCGTGATCGAACTGACTTAGACTCACTGGAAAAAGTAGAAAAAGTAAAATCTGGGGAACTCTCGATCCGGAAGGCATCAGAAATGTATCATGTCCCGAAATCAACCATTGGGATATGGTGTCTGGAAAAAGGGAAATGCCAGTCGGTCGGGGTGAGTCCAGCATTGTAAACTCCATTAAAAAGGCATCGCAATTAGGAGTTGGGATCACCAGGAAACTAGTGCTAGATAGAACTGGTGCTCTGGTTAATAAAATGAAAATTAAAACCCCATTTAAAAATAACGTAACTGGAAAAGATTAATCCGACTTAATCTGTTACGAAAATAATTTAATTTTTGCAATATGCGACGTTCAGTTAAAACAGTGAGAAAAGGTCACAAAATATTAAAACAGGTTTGAATATAAAATAGGTAACATATACCGCGACGGTGTTTGACTACCATTTACCGGTAATGGATACATGTATCAAATCACCGCTATTTGGTTACCCTTTACCGCAGCGGTATAAGGATACAATACAACGGTAATTGGATACTTTGGTATCCAATTACCGTTATTATGTACGCAATTACCGCCCAACTTTTTTGCACATCTATCATAATTTTGAATTTTATCATGTTTGTTATTTTTAGTGGTTTCTATTGGACTCACTAAACATCAAAATTGACAAATACCACAAACTAGATTACTGACAAAGTCAGAAAGGGCACCGCGGCAAAAAATCTAAGTGTTTTCAAAATTATATTTACTGTGATTTTAACCACTAAAGCATGATCCATGGAATGTGTATGAAACTTCAGAGCTGTATTGTTAATAGCCTTTGAGTTTTATTGTTCAAAAATTCCAATTCTCAAAATCTGTGATTTTAGACTAAAAATGAAGTTTTTTCCAAAAATATTTAACAGATTTGCACGAAATTTTAATATGCAAATTATGACATGCTACTTAGTAGCTGTACAAAGTTTCAGAACTGTTTTGTTAACAGTTTTTGAGTTTTAGTGTTCACAAAGTCCAACTCTCTAAATCTGTGATTTTCGATAAAAAATGAAGTTTTTTCCAAAAATATTTAACTAATTTAAACGAAATTTTAATATGCAAATCATGACATGCTACTTCGCAGCTGTGCAAAGTTTCAGAACTATACTGTTCACAGTTGTTGAGTTTTAGTGTTCACAAAGTCCAATTCTGAAAATCTGTGATTTTAGATTAAAAATGAAGTTTTTCCAAAAATATTTAACAGATTTGTACAAAAATTTAATATGCAAATCATGACATGCTACTTAGCAGCTGTACAAAAATTCAGAACTGTGGTGTTAATAGTTTTTGAGTTTTAGTGTTCACAAGAATTGTTGATAGACGGACAGACGGACAAAGTGAAAACTATAGGGCGTCAGCATCTTCGATGCGGGGCCCTAAAAATTGGTATTAATATACCTTATTTTCAAATTTCAATATTTCCCAATTTTTTTTTAGGGAAGATAATTTGTATAGAATTGATAGGGAAAAATAAGATTTTTCATTTTTTTTCGAAAATTTTGCTGGTGAACTTTATTTTTTATTGATTTTTTTAAGTCCTAAGATAACAAAGATTTACACATTTTTTTAGAAAAATATATTTTTTAAATAGCAGGAAATGTAATTTTTTTTTCATTTTTTCTACATTAAAATGTACCAAAAAACATGCATTTTTGAAATCCAATTCTAAAAAAATTCTGATGGTAAACTTTAAATTTTATTATCAAGATTTGAAGTACCATACAAGAACTGTTACCAAAATTTAAGACAATTCTATGGATTAGAGCTTCAATTTCAAGGTTTGTGAATCTATTTTGAATTACAGACCCTTTACAATGCACACGAGACAAACGTGGTGGTCAGTTTTAATGGTGGAAGAAACCTAAACGAAACACACATCCTTAGTCAGATAGCTGACAAACCTAATAACATTCCGACTAAACTCAATCACCTGAAGACGTAATTGGCTAACTCAATCACCTGAAGACGTAATTGGCTAGCGCTTGATAATGTGGTATTTTAACAAGCACCTTATACCACCAACGCTCGCATTTTCAAGGTCAATTCTCCCATTTGGAGACCAGTTATTAAGTGGCCACGGAATATTGCAATTTTTTTAATAATAAAGGGTTAGCTTTTTCATGATAACAAATCAAACATTCATTTACCAAGACAAATATAAGACACCTCATCTATCTTAAAAAGAGGACAGCAAATAAAGATGGGAGTGGTACTAGTATGGCCGAAAAAAAAAAGAAGAAAAGAGATAAGAAAATCCGTTAAGTGTTCAATCTGCGGGACTTACCAGCAAAACATATGGCGCCATATGAGTGAGTGAGTTGGTGTTTTACGCCCGTGCAACGCTATATAGGTTATTTACAGGCGATGAACATGAAAAGGGTGATAAAATGAGCATGAAATGATGATGATAAATGGAATATGGGGGTGGGGTGGGAAACAAAGGACCGATAAATTTTGAAGAACCACAGGAAAAGGGGAGAGGTGGGTAGGGGCGGAAAATTTAGCCTATGTGGTGCACTACTTGGCGGTCCACAAAGGGGTCTTTTACGTGCATGAAGCGTGGCTCTCTCCACACACGTTGGCCCACTATGGTCGGCGGTCAGGGTTTCCGTATTATAGACCTGACAACCCCCGCGGACGAGGGCTACCCTATTCAGCCACCTAGGGTACACACTTGGTCTCTCTGTGGGCTGAGCACTGACCCGACGTCAGAATCCCAAGACCTTTAGTCGCCTCTTACGACAAGCTAGGCTCTGCTGCGGGCCTATTCGCCACCCGGGCCCCGCACGGGGCTGGCGCCATATGAGGCGCATACATAACAGCCAGAGAACAGAAAAGTGAGTAAAAAAGGATATGTCGCCAGCAAGAGCAAAGAAGGGACCCAATAAGTGTAATAAAAAAGTAATGAGACTAAGAGACCATCTGGAGAGATAAACATAAAAAGGATGATAAAATGAACATGAAATGATGATGATAAATGAAATATTGGGTGGGATGGGAAACAATGGACGGCAAATTTAGCCTATGTGGTGCACTACTTGGTCCATAAAGGGGTCTTTTACGTGCATGAAGCGTGGCACTCTCCATACACGTTGGCCCATTATGGTCAGGGTTTCCGTATTATAGACCTGACAACTCCCGCGGACGAGGGCCACCCTATTCAGCCACCTAGGGTACACAATGTGGCATACAGTCATGATTCATACCACCATTAAATACAATCTATCACCAGAGGGAGCGTCTATCAATACTGACATCTATACTATCGCGCTAAGGATCATTTAAATATTTTAATGATATTCAATCCCAGAATTCGGGGAAATTACCCACAATCCTTAGCGCTCCCTCTGGTGATAGATTGCCATTAAGTAGTTGCTACGACTGTATAAAATTTCACAATATTGAGAAATGCTAGAAAATATAATGAAAGATAAACAAGAGGCTCCCAGCAGCCTGAATCGCTCACCTGGTTTCAATGACTTAATGTAACAATATTTCACTTTGCCGACAACCTAAGATGACAATGAAACCATTGAAAGTTCCATTTAGCTAAGCATGTAAGCAAATGGGTGGCACAATCTTTTATGAAATACAATGGGTGGCACAATCTTTTATGAGATACAATCTTAATCACAGGTTCAATCTACTTTTTTTAAGTCATTTAACGGGCCATTGGATATAAGGGTCATTTGATAATTTAGACCTAATAGACAATTTTGTAGAACATTGAGCAAGCATCAGCTTTTCTCTATTTACAATAGTTTCATTCTGTAGGCAAAAAACCATGATAAAATGCTAATTTAGGGGCCGTAATCCCTAATAGGAGTCATGTGACAATTTCGACCTTGAAGAGCCTTTTTAAGAGCTCAATTAGCTCAACATTTAAGCAAGCAAAACCTTTTCTATATCAACTATAGTTCACAATCTATAATGCTAAAACCACTATTTTTGGCGTTTAAGAGGCCATAACCCCTATAAGGTGTCAATTGAAAATTTAAACCTAATGGACAATCGTAATGGAGCAAATTGAATTTCTTTCTCCAACTCAAACAAAGCTTAAAGATGGTTCGAAAATACCAATTACACTCTGAATAACAATGAGATAATACAAATTTAGGTCGAAAGTCATAGGAAATTAATAATTTGTTAGAAAACCAACATTCTCCGTTATGAGCAATGGGACCGCATTGTAGCTCCGCCTAATCAAAGATGTCTAAGGAGCTACATTCTTGTAGCTAGGAGCTACAATGCGGTCCCATTCCTCATAACGGAGCAACGCCGAAAGCGAAATCACACCGGGCGCAATTCAATCTTTAAAACGTCAAGTTTGGTATTAAAATATCGCTTATAGTACTTAAATGACGAATCCAGTTTAAATTATCCGACATTTAACAGAGTTTAAAAGAATTTCGTGAAAATATCCATTTATGAAAAGGATCTTGATCCTGAACTTTATAATGAAGATCTGGATCAGAAATTTGAAAATGTTGGTTTTCTAACAAATTATTATTTTCCTATGTCATTCGACCAAAATTTGTATTATCTCATTGTTATTCAGAGTGTTATTGGTATTTTCGAACCATCTTTAAGCTTAGTTTGAGTTGGAGAAAGAAATTCAATTTGCTCCATTACGAGTACATCCTCGGAAACCCAGGGGTTCTTCATTCGCATACTCATTCATCACCCCTGGGTCCATACGTATCAATTTCTTCGTTTTACACAGTTCTGAGACGAGCCTTCTGATTGGTCGCTTAACAATGTTGTTAAGGGACGATTTATATTGTTTTTTATTGCAACTTAGTAAAGTTCAAGATCAGGGGAAAAGAACGCACAAGTATGTGTCCAATCAGAATGCTTGATAGGAAAATGTGTAAAGTTGTCTAAAACGATGGAATTGATACGAATGGACCCAGGGGTGATGAATGAGTATGCGAATGAAGAACCCCTGGGTTTCCGAGGATGTTACGAGTAATGGGACCGCATTGTAGCTCCGCCTAATCAAAGATGTTACGAGTAATGGGACCGCATTGTAGCTCCGCCTAATCAAAGATGTCTAAGGAGCTACATTATTGTAGCTACGTTCCAATGTATTCTTTAGATGAATACAGGTCCCATTTCAGGATGTCCCGTGGTACTTTGGAACAGGTGTCATTGACTGTTGGTACCACGGGCTGTATCCATGAAATTCATGAACATGGAAGACAGCCAATCCATGTTCATAAGCAACTGCTGATTTACATTTGGAAATTTTATATCAAGTTATCATATTTAATACGGACGTCCGACCCTTCAAGTTAAATGGTTGGTACCATACTTTTTAAAAAAAATCATAATCATAATGAAATATAAATAATAAACCCAAATTGGGATGTCCTGGAATTATCAGGAATATGAGATATTATACTGGTAATAATTTGCACAAAACTCCAATCCTCAATTGAGACCTTTTGACGTAAACAAAAAACCAAAACTTAAGGCATCTATTTCAGCATGGAGACTCATCTGATAAAATATGAAAATAGTTAGGGATACTAGCGTAATTACAAGCTATATTTTAGTTTTTATACGACCGCAAAAAATTTGCGGACGTATTATGGTATGATGCTGTCGTCGTCGTTGTCGTCGGTGTCTGTTAACTTTTTAGTGTTTCCACAATAACTTTAGTTCCAGTTATCCGATTGCTATGAAACTTTACAATGATGTTCTTTACCATAAAAGGATGCATGGGATTGATTTTGGGGGTTCCCCCATTTTTCGTTTAGAAATTAGGGGCCAAAAAAGGGCCAATAATACTACTTTTTTGTTTGTTTCCACAATAACTTTAGTTCTAGTTATCCAATTGCTATGAAATTTGACAGTGATGTTCCTTACCATACAAGGATGAATGGGATTGATTTTGGGGGTCCCCCCTTTTTTTGTTTCGAAATTAGGGGCCCAAAAGGGGAAAAAAATTCAAATATTTTACTTGTTTCCACCATAACTTTGGTCCTAGTTGGCCTATTGCTGTGAAATTTGTCAAGAATGTTTCTTACAATAAAAGAATGAACCTGATGAATTTTTGCTCCCCCTTTTTCTCCGTTGTGTAATTAGGGGCCAAAAGGGGCCAAAATAAAAACTTTTTTATTTGTGGTCCGATTTTGAAAATTTTTTTTACATGTTTGTTCTTGTCAAATAGCGGATACAAAATTAAGAAATAATTTTTGCGACCCCCCCCTTTTCCCCCCTATTACGTAATTAGGGGCCAAATGGGGCCAAAATCGAATCTTTTATTTGTGGTCCGATTTTGAATTTTTTTTTTGCAAGTTTATTTTTGTCAAGTAGCGAATCCAAATTTGAGAATTTATTTTTGCGACCCCCACCCCTTTTTCAACTGTTACCTAAAAAGGGGCCAAAAGGGGCCGAAATTGAAACTTTTTTATTTCTGGTCGGATTTTGAAATTTTTTTTTGCATGTTTGTTCTTGTCAAATAGCGGATACAAAATTAAGAATTAATTTTTGCGACCCCCCCTTTTTCCCCTTATTACGTAATTAGGGGCCAAATGGGGCCGAAATTGAAACTTTTTTATTTCTGGTCCGATTTTGAAAATTTTTTTTTGCATGTTTGTTCTTGTCAAATAGCGAATACAAAATTAAGAATTAATTTTTGCGACCCCCCCTTTTTCCCCCTATTACGTAATTAGGGGCCAAATGGGGCATTTTTATTTGTGGTCTGATTTTGAAAATTTTTTTTGCAAATTTATTCTTGTCAGGTAGCGATTCTAAATTTAAGAATAAATTTTTTGGGCTGTAATCATAATTTTTAAAAAATTCTGGTTCGATTTTTAATTTTTTCCCCAAACATTATTCTTTTAAAGAGTAGAATACAACATTCAAAATTTATATTTTTAGCCCCTGGGTTGAAAGTCCATCAGAGAAGCATGTGTCAAAAACCTTTGTCAGTCCACCATGGGCTGCATGTGTCCAGAACAATAGACTATCCATATTAGGCCTAAAATGTACAGGGTTCAACATGTTGCGGTCGTATCATGCTGCGCTCGGCGAAGCTTTTTATTTTAGGAAGTTAAAACATTGCTTAAGATTTTGTATATATGAATCTCGATGAATCCTGTGCCGTGATCGTAAAGATCCGTTGCATCAAACGCCGCATTTACTGTCGATTTCATAGAAGAAACTGTGTACAGTCAGTTTTATGACTGTATCGTTGCAAACACGTAGTAAACAGTATTTTAAGTTCAATTAAAAAGATCAAACAAATTTAAAAGTTAAACTTTTTAAGTGGGAATCTTACTTTGGTCATCACAATGTTCCGTCAATAAAACAAATCTATGTTTTGTTTCTTTGCATATAGACAATTTTCAATTCATAACCCCTCCCCCCCCACACACACGTGTGTTCTTTCCTTATTTTGATCGTATAGTATCCGGAATTTTAATCGTAAAGGATTCGAGTAAAGTCAAAAAACGCGAAAAGGATCCGATATGGATATACACCGTGACGAAATGTAGATGGTTTTAAATTTCAAACTTCGAAAAATTCAAAGTCCAGAAATGACTGTCTTAATAAAATGCAAATTATATTTATCTCAAATCATCACAGATCAAGGCATATCTTATTTGCATATCTTCCCGTGCGGGACCCGGGTGGCGAATAGGCCCGCAGCAGAGCCTAGCTTGTCGTAAGAGGCGACTAAGGGTCTTGGGATTCTGACGTCTGGTCAGTGCTCAGCCCACAGAGCGACCAAGTATCTACCCTAGGCGGCTGAATAGGGTGGCCCTCGTCCGCGGAGGTTGTCAGGTCTATAATACGGAAACCCTGACCGCCGACCATAGTGGGCCAACGTGTGTGAAGAGTGCCACGCTTCTTGCACGTAAAAGAACCCTTTGTAGACCGCCAAGTAGTGCACCACATAGGCTAAATTTTCCGCCCCTACCCACTTCTCCCCTTTTCCTGTGGTTCTTCAAAATTTACAGTTCCTTTGTGTCCCACCCCACCCCCATATTTCATTTATCATCATCATTTCATGTTCATTTTATCATCCTTTTCATGTTCATCGCCTGTAAATAACCTATATAGCGTTGCACGGGCGTTAAACACCAACTCACTCACTATTTGCATATCAGTCTTGCAAGTTTCGTAAAACCCCAAAATGAAGGTGACCATCAAAGATAAATATTTCCCTCACAAGGCATGATATGCGAGGTGGAAGACTGTAAACGCCCTTTTCCTAGGAACCATCCAATTTTGCCATTACATTTGAGATAATTCATGTCATCTAACAACCTTTGTTTTGTCATCTACAGTAAAACGTTTGATGCTGCGTTTGCATTGTGAAAAAAAAATGGAATTTTTATTCAATTAATTTGCTCTGAGGAAGCGGCGAGAAAATCTGTAAAGGAACTTTTCTTCTCTTGAGCATTGTGACTGAAAAGGGTATCCAAAATCTAACATGACACCGTTCATTCACTATTTTGTTTACCACGTTCATTCTTTGTGAGCAATAACGGCAGTCCTTGTACCCATTGCCAGCAGCAAAAAAAAATGATTGACAATCTGAAGGCATTTCATCATTGGAAGACGATTACAATGACTGCATTGTAAGTTAGTTAGTTATTGCTTTACTCCAAAGCAGCACAATTTCGGCTATATCCGGGAGAAGAACATGAAAGTGGTGATACAATGAACATGAAATGATGAAGTGGAGGAAATGGGGACACAAGGCCAATCGGGTAGGAGAGTTTTGACTGCCACTGGAAAAAGGAGTGATGGGTAGGGACGGGAAATTTCGCCTCCTGCATGGGGATCCTACGGGTCCTACTCTTACCGAGACCTGCAGCAGGGTTCTATATCGTGCGAGGAACGTGACATTATTCGCAACACGGTGCACCACTATGGTTTCGCGGTCAGGTTTTCCGCATTGTCGCCTGATGACCCCCGCATCTCTCGATGTCGGGGCTGCCCCATTCAACCACGTGGGGCACACATCCCAGTCGCTTTGTGGGCAAAGCGGCCTGACCCCGATGTCTGGTTTCCGAGCGCTCTTTAGTGGACTTTTACCGATAAGCTTGGTGCTACTGCGGGCCTATTCGCCACCCGGTACCCGCACGGGTAGACTGTATTGTAGGCGGAATGAAAGTTCACAAATGAATTAAGCTATCTTCAGTACTGTCGAGAACAAAGAGGTCTTTCGATAAAATACACCTGGAATCGGTAAGTATTCTTCGTCGATACCACCCAGTCAATTTAGAGGAGAGCTTTTAACCAAAGAATGAAGGAGATTGGAACTACTTCATCCGAGCCATTTTTCGCGCTTTGACTGGTACTGAGTCGCTCCATCAATTTCTTATTGCTGCCTTTATTTACATTACTAGAAATTCGTAGCTTCCCGACCATTGACCATAGTGGGCCAACGTATGTGGAGAGTGTCACGCTTCATGCACGTTAAAGACCCCTTCGTGGACCGCCAAGTAGTGCACCACATAGGCTCAATTTTCTGCCCCTACCCACTTCTCCCCTTTTCCTGTGGTTTTTCAAAATGTGGCCATCCCACCCCCATATTACATCTATAATCATTTCATGTTCATTTAATCATCCTTTTCATCGCCTGTAAATAACCTATAAACCGTTACATGGGTGTAAAATACCAACTCACTCACTCACTTAGCTTCCCGATGTTTTATGATATGGAGCATTAGAAAGAAAGCAGGTTTTAATTGCTACCTATGTCAAGTCTATGGTAAATGACGGAACTGACAGAGCGTTCGCTGATCTGCTACATGTGTACCAGTATGCTTCGAGTGCCGTATACAAGTTACCAATCCGTTCTTATTTGCCGCCGCATGTCGCCATAGGATATTTTTATCCGCCTACTTGAGTCCTACCTTTTAAATATTTTACTTATTGAATAGTATGCAATAAAAAACTGCCAGGACCTAGTAAAAAAAGTTCCACCTTTCAAATGGTAGGTGTATGAATAACTGCATCCTCGGAAACCCAGGGGTTCTTCATTCGCATACTCATAATGCGAATGAAGAACCCCTGGGTTTCCGAGGATGGAATAACTGTTAAGGACCTACTTTAGTCCCACCTATTGAATGGCAGGTATAAATAACTGTTATGAACCTACCAAGTCCCATCTTTTGAATGGCAGGTATAAATAAGTTCCACGTATTGAATGGTAGTTATGACGTGCGGGTTCCGGGTGGCGAATTGGCCCGTAGCAGCAGCGCTAAGCTTGTCGGTAAAAGTCCTCTAAAGAGCGCTCTGAAACCTGCAGCAGGGGTCAGGCACGTTAAAGAGCCCTGCTGCAGGTTTCGGTAAGAGTACCCGTAGAGGTTAATTTTCCCGTCCCTACCTGTCACTCATTTTTCAAGTGGCAGTCAAACCTCTCCTACCCGATTGGCCTTGTGTCCCCATTTCCTCCACTTCATCATTTCATGTTCATCTCCTGGATGTAGCCGACGGGAGAAAAGCAATAACTAACAAACGAATAACTGTTATGGACCTACTTAAGTCCCACCTATTGAATGGTATTCAACAATAACTGCTATAGACATAATTCAGTTCCACCTATTGCATGGTAGGTATAAATAACCGTTATGGACCAACTTAAGTCCCACTTATTGATTGGTAAGTAACAATACCATTCATTTAACTTTACCTTACTTATATTATATGAGATCAACTCACCCTTTTTCTCAAGATCAAAATTAGAAGTATGTAGACAAAAAAGAATTTATCGGCAATGGATTAAATTACAAGAGCTTGTGGGACTAGCCCATTTATGGCCTCCAAAAATTAGAAAATTATTTTGGAAGGAGAATCTCGATGATTTTTGTCATATTTGCCTTTGTAAATCACATTTCACTAGTTGAGCTGTTCAGATGTACATTCCTCTTAGACAATGTAGGAAACGTTACAGCTATTCATCATGACAGAGCTATGTATAGACTATATTCACATAGAGAACATGGACATATTCATAGTGAACAAAATTATTTAAATGTAAACGGGAGCATTCACAAATTTCGATAGGTGTCAGTACATTATGTATATTAAAATGGTTAGATTTTCTTTCATAGGTGAATAGTTGTCAGGTATAATTTTGGCATTTAATGAAGGACACTTCTAAGATATGAACAAATGATTGATTTTACGTCATTGAATATTATTTAATATAAATAAAGTTTTTTTTATCTTCCAAAAACACTCGTAAAAAGGATACAGAAAAGAGCAGGAATAGAGATATTTAAAAATTGTGGCGGGATATACAAGAACAAATAGGGAATGCAAACAAATGACCATAAATGATTCGAAGTCGATTTTTTAAACCGGGCTTAAAACATTGGGAAATGCCTCTTGTTGCAACATTTGTTTATATAAATGGATTAAACCCACAGATGTTTCTTGAATGGGTGGAAATAAAGCATCTTTGTAATGATGAAAGTGCTAAACGCCATTTCCAAGCAATGTTTAGAATTTTCCCTATTAGAAATTATAAACTATATTCTTTGCATGTTGGAAACCACAGATATGAATATCTTGATGGTTCGAGATATTATAAACCAGCAGACCAGCGCATAAAGGTACGTAACTCCTTTGATGTTCTATCACCATGCCAAGTTTCATAGATCTCCTAAAAAGCACTTACGAGCAAATCTTTCGGAAAATGTCATAGATAAGAGGGATAATAATATAAATTCAGTGTTATTTTTTTTCATTTTACATATGTTATTATTAAAGTTACTAAGTAAACATTTTGATGTCAATTAATGTAGTTAAAGACCTAGCATTATTTTAATTCAATCACATTTACAGAAGAGGGCATATTCATTAATTGTCTTTTCTGTATTTACATACATGTACATGTATTCATACCACCATTATCTTGTTTGATGTGGACGCCCTATAGTTTTCACTTTGTCTGTCCGTCCGTCAACAATTCTTGTGAACACTTAAACTCAAAATCATTAACAACACAGTTCTCAAATTTGTACAGATACTAAGTAGCATGTCATAATTTGATATTAAAGTGAAATTTAAAATTTACAATTTAAAAAAGGTTATATTTTTGGACTGACTTTACTGCAATTATATGACTTCTTATTTTCATTTTCCTTACTTTAGGACATTTTTGCAGAAGACAGACAATCATTCTTTAAAAATAGTCAGACAACAGTTCCTGTAATATTTGACCTGTTCACAAATTTGGAAAGAGATTTTCATGTGAACTGTTAAAAAATGTTTGCAATATCTCAAGCAGAAAGTATTTGACCCTTTTTAAGGTGATATAATGCCATCAGAAGAAGCTATTGGTGAAGATGAATTGTTGTTTTTTTACATCACCACCCAAAACTAGGAAAATAGGATACTTTAATGCTGATAAAAAGAACACCAAGACAAAAGATGACATTTGGACTAAACTTTCAAAAGGTCATCGTTCCCTACTGCTTGAAGTATTTACCCTGTTTTGTCCTTATGGTAAGTGTCTTTCTTGAAAGAAACAAAGAGGCACCAATGGGGCATTCGAATGTCAAAAGTACGAAAGGGCAAAGACCAAACCGGTAAACGTAAATGTGAACAGCACGAAGAAACACAAAATCAACCGAACGGAAATCAACCATGTGAACTCAAGTCGTAACGAGAGGAAACTCAGATGCAAAAAAAATCTGGTAACTTGTTACTCAGTGGTGTTTTATATTTTTGATATTTTGCCAAAAAAATATCTACGGAAACCATCATCATGATCACATTACTTCAAGATAACCTACTTTGACTAAACATATTACGGACTTTTGACAATCGAATTGGTGCCTCTTTGCTTCTTATGTCATAGCTTGTAGAATTTTGTTGTAATACTGATGGATCTTGACGACCCCAGCATCACTGAAGATCATATTATGATTTGTTTAATAAATGTTTAAAATATAAATAAAATGGCAATATGGAATATCCCAATTTTTGTTTGTACTTCCTAACATTTATTTTGTTTTGCTTGTTCACTTTCACTACCAACTTTAGACTTATGAGTTTGACTGCAGCCTTGCTTTATGTTTCAATGTTGTGCGCCCTTCAAAGATTCTTCCAGTGTTTTCATCTAATTGCCCGACTCCTCATTTATTCGTTTCGACATCGTTAATAACTTTGAATCATTTATGATCCAGTCTGCTTCTCGACAGTATTACGAGTTTATCTGTTTTCTTTAGACTTTGGAATACATATATAATAAAAACTAAGACATATTTCATTTACAAATGATGTTTATGTAATTCCTCTATGTAAAGTTTCATCAAAATCAGTTGAGCTGCAAAAGAGGAGAAGAGTTTAGGAGGTGTGTGGACAGACATAAAAACAGAGAGAGTGATTCCGACATTGCCCCCAACCTTTGTTTGCGGGGGGTATAAATATTTTTATTAAGTTTATGGTTTGAAACCCAGATATAGGTAAAGAAAAGGTTACTCAAAGTGTACAGTTCTGACCTGCTCCTAATACCCTTTTCTGATTTCATCGGTTTCTAAAGGTTCTGCATTCTGCTTCTTGTTTCCTTTCCCCTGACTTTTTTACTCTTTTCGCTTTGCTTCAAGAACTCTCTTTGAATGAGTATGTTAAGAAAAAAATGTCTAAGACGGCTCAGAAAACAGGAACTAAGTTGGAGACTGATCTGCTAATTACAGAAGGGGATGCACAGTACAACTCATTCTGTTCAAGTTGTTTACCAAATTTGAAATCAATCCCTTCAGTATAGGAGCCGAGATATATGTTACGAAAGTTTGTAACAGACAGACAGACAAGGTGATTTCAATATTGCCCCCCCCCTCTTTCACGAGTTGGGTATAATAGTCTGTGCATGTTATAGATCCCTTGGTAGAGTAAAGCGAGTGAGTGAGTTGGTGTTTTACGCCCGTGCAACGCTATATAGGATTTACAGGCGATGAACATGAATAGGATGATAAAATGAACATGAAATGATGACGATAAATGAAATATGGGGGTGCTGAGGGAAACAAGGGACCGGTAAATTTTGAAGAACCACAGGAAAAGCATCCTCGGAAACCCAGGGGTTCTTCATTCGCATACTCATTCATCACCCCTGGGTCCATACGTATCAATTTCTTCGTTTTACACAGTTCTGAGACGAGCCTTCTGATTGGTCGCTTAACAATGTTGTTAAGGGACGATTTATATTGTTTTTTATTGCAACTTAGTAAAGTTCAAGATCAGGGGAAAAGAACGCACAAGTATGTGTCCAATCAGAATGCTTGATAGGAAAATGTGTAAAGTTGTCTAAAACGATGGAATTGATACGAATGGACCCAGGGGTGATGAATGAGTATGCGAATGAAGAACCCCTGGGTTTCCGAGGATGCAATTTTACTTACATTTTTTAAAATCATTACACAGTATCTCCATAAATGAGCTAAAATTGAATAATCATATCCCAAAAAAGAACAAAAAATAGAATAACCATAACACAAGTCCTGTATGTATGGTTTAAAAAATGTTAAATCTTTGTATTAAAGGGCATTATCCATATGCATGTTACCTTTTATAGGACCGCAAAAAAATTGCGGACGTATATTGGTATGATGCTGTCGTCGTCTGCGTCGTTGTCCAGAACTTTAGTGTTCCCACAATAACTTAGTTCTAGATATCCGATTGCTATGAAATTTAACAATGATGTTTCTTACCATTAAAGGATGGATGGGATTGATTTTGGGGGTATCCCCTTTTTTGTTTAGAAATTAGGGGCCAAAAATGGGTAAAAATGCCGCTTTTTCGTTTGCTCTCACAATACCTCTTTGAAAATCTTCTCCAAAACGACTCAAGGGATTGCTTTGAAACTTTGCACACTTCATCTATGGGATGTCCTCTACCAAAATTGCATAAATGGTGACCGCCCTCTAAACAACATGGCCGCAGTTACTAAAAATAGACCAGGGGGTCAGACTTCTGTTTTTGGCTTGTAAATCAAAAAGTATAAGAGACAGATGAAATCTGATGCCACACAACTGTTTCAGCATCAAAAGCTCTACAAAAATCTTAAATGAGTCGAAGTTGTCAGATGACCCCTTATAGAAGTTATGGCCCCTTAAAGGTGAAAAATAGCATTTTTTCGTGTTTTTTTGCCTATGGAATGAAAACTTAGCAGATACAGAGAAGCTGTTGCTTGCTTAAATGTACAGCTCATAAAGCTGTACATAAGTCTTGTTAGGTCCGATTTTGAAATTTTTTTTTGCTTATTTGTTCTTGTCAAATAGCGGATACAAAATTAAGAATTAATCTTGCGTTCCCCCCCCTTTTTCCCCCCATTACGTATTTAGGGGTCAAAATATATTTTACCTGCGTCGTCGAAGGCGAAAGCAGGTCTAGTAGTCGGGTCACTCCGTCCGTCCGTCTGTCCGTCCGTCCCGCTATGGGGTGTCTGTCTTGTGTAATCTGAATCTCAAAAACCAAATGCTGGATCTTTTTGAAATTTTACACAGTGATTACAGATATATTGAAGATGTGCACCTCCCCTTTTGGGGTCATTTAATAATTTCATTTAGAAATTAGGGGCCCAAAAGGGGCCAAAAAAGCTACTTTTTTATTTGTTTCCACAATAACTTTTGTTCTGGTTGGCCAAATGCTATGAAACTTTACAGTAATGTTACCTACTATAAAAGGAAGAGTGGGGCTGATTTTGGGTGTCCTAGCTTTTTTGGTTTAGAAATTAGGGGCCCTAAAGGGACCAAAAAAGCGACTTTTTTTTATTTGTTTCCACATAACTTTTGTTCTGGTTGACCAAATGCTATGAAACTTTACAGTAATGTTTTTTTACCAGAAAAGGAAGGGAATGGCTGATTTTGGGTGTCACCGCTTTTTTCGTTTAGAAATTAGGGGCCCAAAAGGGGCCAAAAAAGCGACTTTGTTATTTGTTTCCACAATAACTTTTGTCCCGGTCGACCAAATGGTATGAAACTTTACAGTAATGTTACTTACCATAAAAGGAGGGTTTGGGCTGATTTTTTGTGTCTACTATTTTTTTGGTTTAGAAATAAAGGGTCCTAAAGGGGCCAAAAAAGCAACTTTTAATTTTTTTCGACAATAACTTTTGTTTTGGTTGACCAAATGCTATGAAACTTTACAGTAATGTTACTTACGATAAAAGAAAGGGTGGGGCTGATTTTGGGTGTCCCTTCTTTTTTGGTTTAGGAATGATGGGCCAAAAAGGGGCAAAAATGTGAATTTTTTTTATTTACGATGCAATTTAGAAATTTTTTTTTACAAGTTAAGGGATAAAATAGAAACTTTATTTTTTTTATACGACCGCAAAATTTTGCGATCGTATAATGTTATGGCGATGTCGTCGTCGTCGTCGTCGTCGTTGTCGTCGTTGTCGTCTGGGAACATTTGGTTTCCGTGCGATAACTTGAGTAATTGTTGACCAATTGTTTTAAAATTTTGATATGATGTTTGTAACCACTAAAGGAAGGTTGGTATTGTATTTGGGGTTTGTAGCCCCTACTGTTTTAGAAAAAAGGGCCAAAAGGGGCTAAAACGGGTGCATTGACAAAACTGTTGTAAAATGTTTGTTATTCATTCGATTTTGAAAATTCTTTTTTTAATGAATTCCTCATTAAATTCTGTCAACTAAATGTGTCAATGATTTTGATATTTATTGCACCGTTACATTGCTACAGGGGGTCAAAAAGGGGCCACACCCCAAAAATCGACTTTTTTATTTGTGGTCCGATTTTCAAAATCTTTTTTTCATTGGAATCCTTGTGAAAATCCCTGCCTGCGTTTTTCAATCAGGTTTGCAATATCTCTTACCGTTTTTGAGAAATTAGGGGTCAAAGGGGCCAAAAACGCCATTTTTAAAAGTTTGTCAATGCAAATAGTTTTATACCAAAAATCAAGTTGTAGTGGGCCTGCCAATTGATATGAAGTTTATATATGATGATTATATCCACTAAAGGAATCTTTGTTTTGTATTTGGGGTTTGTGGCCCCTACTGTTTTAGAAAAAAGGGCTAAAACGGGTGTATTGACAAAACTGTTGTAGAATGTTTATTATTCATTAGATTTTGAAAATTCTTTCTTTGTTGAATTCATCATTAAATTCTGTCAACAAAATGTGTCAATGATTTTGATATGTTTTTCACCATTACATTGTTACAGGGGGCTAAAGACAGGCCACGCCCATAAAATCAACTTTTTTATTTGTGGTCCGATTTTCAAAATCTTTTTTTCATCGGATTCCATGTACACAATTTCCTATTATTTTTTATCGGATTAGCAATATCTTTAACCATTTTTGAGGAATTAGGGGTCAAAGGGCCAAAATTGTAAATTAATACATGTATAGAAATAAGGCCTTGATGTAAATATCTTTATCAAAAATGCATTTCTATAAGTCCACCACAGGATGCATGTGTCAAAAAGCTTTGTAAGTCCACCATGGGCTTCATGTGACCAAAGCAATGGACTATCCATATTGGGCCTCCAACGTACAGGGTTCAACTTGTTGCGGTCGTATCATGCTGCGCTCGGCGTAGCTTTTTATTTATATATATAATTTTAATATTGGGTTGCATGTGACAAATGTGCTTTGAAAGTCCACCATAGGATGCAAGTGTCCAAAATTATTGACTGTCCATATTGGGCCTAGAACGTACATGATTCAATGTTTTGCCGTGCGACGCAGGGCCAGACATCGATTGGTCTTGTTTTATTTGTGGTACAATTTTGAACATTTTTTTGTATGTTTTTGCACCCCCCCCCCATTTTCCACTATTAGGTAATTAGGGCCCAAAAGGGACCAAAATTGATCCTTTTTTTTTGTGGTCCCATTTCAAAAATGTATTTTGCATGTTCTTGTCAAATAGCGGATACAAATTTTGTGGACCGCCAAGTAGTGTACCACATAGGCTAAATTTTCCGCCCACATTACATAGGCCACCTGACTTATAACTATAGTGCAACCTACTTTTGTGTGTGCTTACACTCTTTACAGTGGTGTACCTTTGTACACCACAACTCTTTACAGTGGTGTACCTTTGTACACCACAACAATGCTGGTAATAAACACCCTCTGTACACAACAACAACACTGCTTACTTACTATATTACACAATCAAGAATTTTTTTCACACAAAGTCAAACTTTGGGGTAAGCATAAAAAAATCACTTTATTGAATTATAATTCACAAGACAATCAGATTATTTAATTAACAATACAACAATATATCTCAAAATATCAATCGAATCAACGTCGCGGTAAAAAGCTTGAAAAACGTAAACTTTACAAATGTAAATAAAAGATGGAACTGTTTACAAAATCAACCGATCATTTCCGGTACGTCAGTTTGAGAGTCGCTTAATCACGCGATTCGCCTAAGTCTCGTAACTTTTGTATCTCTTTCTCGACTACAATCGATCTTTTACAAACTTCCTAAGATCTTCAAATCGTATAAAACACAAGTCAGGACCACAAAAAAACATAAAGGTTAACGAGGACTGATTGTGACGGCAGCCGTCACAGATGTTCCCCAAACGAACCAGATGTACATTAAGGCAGCAAGAATACTGCCTTTTTCCGTTTTATAGAACTCATCAAGCTCTAAAGTCCTACCAAGATTCAAGGTCCTCACCACCTAGGCTACTCAGGTAAAGCAATGTCCTATATAATGAACTTTCGCTGTTTACTCAGAAACGGCAGCCCCGTGCGGGTTCCGTGTGGCGAATAGGCCCGCAGCAGCGCTAAGCTTGTAGGTAAAAGTCCACTAATGAGCCCCCAGAAACCTGGCATCGGGTCAGGCCGCTTTGCCCACAAAGCGACTGGGATGTGTGCCCCAGGTGGTTGAATGGGGCAGCCCTGACATTGAGAGATGCGGGGTCGTCAGGCGATAATGCGGAAAACCTGACCGCAAACCATAGTGGTGCACCGTGTTTGGAAAAATGTCACGTTCCTCGCACGTTAAAGAACCCTGCTGCAGGTCTCGGTAAGAGTAGGACCCGTAGGATCCCAATGCAGAAGGCGAAATTTCCCGTCCCTACCCATCACTCCTTTTTCCAGTGGCAGTCAAAACTATCCTACCCGATTGGCCTTGTGTCCCCATTTCCTCCACTTCATCATCATTTATGTTCATTGCATCACCACTTTCATGTTCATCTCCCTGATATAGCCGAAATCGTGCTGCTTGGGAGTAAAGCAATAACTAACTAACTAACATGTAGGGGGTACCCCTCTTTGGTGAGTGAGTGTGTTGGTGTTTTACGCCCGTACAACGCTATATAGGTTATTTACAGGCGATGAACATGAAAAGGAAGATAAAATGAACATGAAATGATGGTGATAAATGTAATATGGGGATGGGGTGGGAAAAAAAGGACCGGTAAATTTTGAAGCACAGGAAAAGGGGAGAGGTGGGTAGGGGCGGAAAATGTAGCCTATGTGGTGCACTACTTGGCGGTCCACAAAGGGGGCTTTTACGTGCATGGAGCGTGGCACTCTCCACACACGTTGGCCCACTATGGTCGGCGGTCAGGGTTTCCGTATTATAGACATGACAACCCCCGCGGACGAGGGCTACTCTATTCAGCCACCTAGGGTACACACTTGGTCGCTCTGTGGGTTGAGCATTGACCCGACGTCAGAATCTCAAGACCCTTAGTCGCCTCTTACGACAAGCTAGGCTCTGCTGCGGGCCTATTCTCCACACGGGCCCCGCACGGGACACCCCTCTTTGGGGGGTTCAAAGTACCCATATGTAGTAGTATGTAGTACTCTTGTTCACTTTAAGTAATATGTTAGGCATGCTAATTCTTTTTAGAAATAAGTATTTCATTGTGCAAAAGTTTCACTTTTCAAAACTATTGACTGTAACTCGAATTCGATTTATTGATATCAATAAATATGGACTTTAGTCCAGTTTGGCTTGCCATATACTTGTGCATGTAGTAGCAAGAGTGGTATACCATGGTATACTGTTAGTCCACAAATAACAATTTAAAACATGCATCTGCACCCATAATAAAATATGCGAATATTTTAACTTTGAAAATTTCAATAATTCTATGAAATGTGTACCCCCATTGAAGCAGTCACTATCTTGAAGTGGAGGAAATGGGGACACGAGGCCAATCGGGTAGGAGAGTTTTGACTGCCACTGGAAAAAGGAGTGATGGGTAGGGACGGGAAATTTCGCCTCCTGCATGGGGATCCTACTCTTACCGAGACCTGCAGCAGGGTTCTTTAACGTGCGAGGAACGTGACATATTTCCCAACACGGTGCACCACTATGGTTTGCGTTCAGGTCACTATCTGTGTGAAAATTAAATGCGATTATTCATATTAAATTATTACTATAAAATGTGCTGATTTTCTTATCAATAAATATTTCTTTCAAATTGTTGACAGATGTCTGCCCCAGGTGGTTGAATGGGGTAAATTTCCCGTCCCTACCCATCACTCCTTTCTCCAGTGGCACAGCTTGGGGAGAGTCATGCCTCATTCCGATGCCGTCGAGACCAAGTGGTCATCACTAGATGCCGTATTGGTCATTCAAGAGTCACCCATGGCTACTTGATGACACAAGAGAATGTTAGTTAGTTAGTTATTGCTTTACCCCCAAGCAGCACGATTTCGGCTATATCCGGGAGGTGAACATGAAAATGAAAATGGTGATACAATGAACATGAAATGATGACGAAGTGGAGGAAATAGGGACACAAGGCCAATCGGGTAGGAGAGTTTTGATGTTCGTTATCTCTTTATATTGAACTACACCAACAGAGACAACAGACCACCACCACCAATCAGTGAAGGATTGACTCCCCATCTTATAGTGGACAGACCACCACCACCACCAATCAGTGAAGGAATGACTCTCCAAACACCTTTTATAGAGGACAGACCACCATCACCACCACCACCAACCATGGAATTGCTGACTGTTCCAATACCATTTTTGGAGACCAAACCACCATCACCACCAACAGTGGAAGTGCTGACTCTCTCACATGTAGCTGAAGAGTATACTTATTACTTTATAGTATAATTTTGCTCCTTTCTCTAATTGTTTATTGTACTTTATAATGTTTGATGTCCAAATTTGGGATTTCTTTATTAATAAATCTTTGAACTTTGTAACAGGGCAATAATTCAACTGTTAGATCATAACAATGTTAATAACTTCTTTAAGGTCCCGTGCGGGGCCCGTGTGGTGAATAGGCCTGCAGCAGAGCCTAGCTTGTCGTAAAAGGCGACTAAGGGTCTTGGGATTCTGACGTCGGGTCAGTGCTCAGCCCACAGAGCGACCAAGTGTGTACCCTAGGTGGCTGAATAGGGTAGCCCTCGTCCGCGGGGGTTGTCAGGTCTATAATACGGAAACCCTGACCGCCGACCATAGTGGGCCAACGTGTGTGGAGAGTGCCACGCTTCATGCACGTAAAAGACCCCTTTGTGGACCGCCCAGTAGTGCACCACATAGGCTAAATTTTCCGCCCCTACCCACCTCTCCCCTTTTTCTGTGGTTCTTCAAAATTTACCGGTCCTTTGTGTCCCATCCCACCCCATATTTCATTTTATTCATAAGAAGCAAAGGTGTACCAAAGGGGTAATCAGTATCATAAAACCGTAAAGACAAAGACAAAACCGGCAGACAAAAAATCATCACAACAAAACAAACCACATAACAACATAAAACACACACAAACATAACAAAACCGCATTCAGCAACGCGAACTCAAGTCGAAACGAGAGTGAACTCAGGTGCTCCGGAAGAGTAAGCAGTTCCTGCTTGCTATAGCACACCCGTCACGTTGCCAAAGATCGATTAAGTGTTGGTCAAATCCGGAAAGGATGACATTACAAAACTCTATGTCAAACCAACATCCGTGCTCATCTGAGAGATAGAAATCCCGTATTTGTATACAAGCACATGATGTCGTCCGTAAAATTTCTTGAGTGATGACAACAACCTTGGAGCAACGTACCCCTGTGTTAACAATTTGCTTGTCAGCCGTGTGGCTCTATCAAGGAAGTCGTTGTACTCCCCACATGCTCTGGAATAGCGAATCAATTGTGATACGTAAACTCCATATGCTGGAGCGGACGGAATGTTGCTACACAGAAAGGGAAAGTTAACTATTGGAAAGTTGAAGTCATCACGTTTGTCATAAAGCTTTGTACAAAGCCTTCCTTGTGAGTCAATTTCGAGAAATAGATCCAGATATGAAGCGGACCTCCTAGAATCTGTAGTGTCCTTTATCTCAAGTTCCTTCGGATATATGAGATGTAAATAGTCACCAAATTGAGGATTGTTTAGTGAAAGGACATCATCAATATAACGAAATGTGAGATTGAAGGATAATGCAAGTTTGCGGTCCTTTTTGTCTAGAAGTGATTGTAAGAAGTCCGCTTCATATGAATGAAGAAACAAATCGGCAAGCAACGGTGCACAATTTGTGCCCATTGGGATACCTATTGTTTGCTGAAAAACACGTCCACTAAGTTTTGAAGGACTAGTTTTGTTGGATATTAATGTTATTGAATTATAAATTGTTTCGGATAATAAGATGCATTTCATCCTCGGAAACCCAGGGTTTCTTCATTCGCATACTCATTCATCACCCCTGGGTCCATACGTATCAATTTCTTCGTTTTACACAGTTCTGAGTCGAGCCTTCTGATTGGTCGCTTAACAATGTTGTTAACAATGAGGGTTAGGGTTAGTGTAAAGACATATAATAAGGGTTAGGATTAGTGTAAAGGCATATACTAAGGGTTAGGGTTAGTGTAAAAACATACAATGTGTGGTATGGCTAACATAAAAACACAATAAGGGTAAGGTCTTGGATGAAAACATAAATCAAGGGTTAGGGTTAGTGTTAACTCAAAAAAATAAAATAAAACACCTCATATAAACACGATATGACAAGGGTTTATCTAATAAAACCTGCATTACAAACTGATTGTAATGGCTTTTGCGATCATTATACAACAATCTCATATTAAGCACCAACACAAATCTAAGTCTGACACATTCGAAGATATTTATTTACATTTGAGATATTCATGTTACAGTTTTTTATACGGAAAGTTTCTTCCACCTCTTCGTCCTCTAAAACTATTATCCTTTCTCGCGAACTTGGGCTTCTGAGTCTCCTCTTGACTTAGGATTTTCTGATCAAACTCTTTGATAAAGTCATTGTATTTGAGTTCCCACTCCTGAATAGCTTTTAACAGTTTTCTTGCACAATCGAAAGTTTCTGTCGCCCTTCTTCCGAGCTGTCATCAATATGATCACTGATTTTCCCTTTAATAAACTCTGCTTTACTGGTATATATTATAAGTTCGTTGCACGCTTTTGCAAATTCATCAGTTGCGAGATCGTTCACTTTTGTACGAATAGATTTGATCTTCACAAGGAAGAACTCCCTGGTGGAGCTGGATCCATAATAAGGAAAGAACTCTAAGCTAGTGCTCATATATTTTGGGACCACATTTCTTTCTTTAGACGATTCCAAGCTATATAGCATTGTTGCTACGTGATGATTGTTTCAAATAGTTCTTCAATGTTAGCAAGGTATTTTTGCACTAAGTCCTCCGCATTCTCATGATTCTGCTCAATTTGTTTAGTTTTAAAGTTTAGGCTCAGGGATGTGTTCTTTAAATCCAATTGCGTAAGTTTCATATCTCGATCCATGTTTATTTCGGAAAGTTCTTTGTCAGAATTTGTTTCCTCACACAGATCCAAATGATCAGGATCATTAGTTAGCTTCTTTTTCAAACTGAGATTTCTGTGCATTTACAAAAAAATGAATTTGTAGCAAGATATGTGGTCTTATATGATTGTTTAATTTTTATTATAAAATAATAAGATATTTGTATGTTATTTCACCTTTAATAAAATCCTTGAATACGCTTTTGGGGTGGCAACTTTTTCTGTCTTGAAATATTTCTGTTGGCTTTGTATAAGTTTTAAGATCTAAGATACCAGTGGTTTCAAATCTGCTACCTTTATATATTTCTACATCTAAAATTACTATCTTTTCATTCGATATTTCATTGGTAAATTTTCAGTATTTATGTTCTTTATTAGCTAAATCGAAACGTTCGTTAAGCTCATCCTTGTTCCCTTTGAAAAAGATAAAACCGTCGTCACGGTACCAATTTTGTCTCTGTGTGTAAACTTTGTTAATATGCTTTCCATTATTTCAAACATTCTTAGCTGATGCAGCGCCTCCCATTGGTACGCCTATTAGCTGTCTATATATGTTGTCATTAAATGTAAATTCATTATTTTATAATATGATTTCCAAAGATTTGATAACATCCTCGATGGGAGGGATTTTGAAAGGATAATCAACGCTTCTTAAATCATTTTGTCCTAACTCTTGATTTGTGTACATGATACTTGCATCAAATGTAGCTAAAATAATATTTTTGTCCGATTTAATTTTTTCCATTTTTTGTAATAAGTCATCTAAACCCACTCAAAAGAAGTGTGTTGCAGATCTTTTTTTTCATAAAATAATAAGATATTTGTATGTTTTTTTGGTGTTTCACCCCCTATTTTTTAACGTGGCGGAAATTAAGCATAAAGACATGTTTCGACCACTTTGCATTTCCACACTGTCATGATTATTTCTTGAAGACAATGCAGTCGTGCTGTTTATTAAATTCATCTACTTTTTACAGAGCCCACAGTCCCAATCAACAGACTGCAACTACAGAAGAGGAAGAAATCATAAGAAATTCGGAAGCGTGAGTTATCTATAGTTTTTTATGTGGTCTTCACTGACATGCAATAATTTAGGAGAGGTACTTGATTTGAACACAATTTGAAAAGAACATTAATAGGAAAATGTATCTTGTTTTAGTTATTTTTCCAAAAGCAGAATAGAAGTACCAACACGGGTATTATAAACGGTTTATTTGGTTATGCGATATATCGATATTTCAAGGAGTAACCTCTCATCAGTAGCATTTGAATCGAAACATTGGAAGGTCAAAAAACCAAAACAATTGAAAATGAAAAGTACTCAAAACCAAATTGCTCTTACAAGGAAGCCAAATCCAGCACTGAGGATATCGACCAATGTGCATTACAAAGAAAGAAACCTGGTGTTATAAACAATTCTGAATTTAACAATCGGAAATAAAGCATAAGGACATGTTTCGACCATTTTGCATTTCCACACTGTCATGATTATTTCTTGAAGACAATGCAATCGTGCTGTTTATTCAATTCATCTTCTTTCTACAGATTAGTTAGTTAGTTATTGCTTTACTCCCAAGCAGCACGATTTCGGCTATATCCGGGAGATGAACATGCAAGTGGTGATACAATGAACATGAAATGATGATGAAGTGGAGGAAATGGGGACACAAGGCCAATCGGGTAGGAGAGTTTTGACTGCCACTGGAAAAATGAGTGATGGGTAGGGACGAGAAATTTAGCCTCCTGCATGGGGATCCTACGGGTCCTACTCTTACCGAGACCTGCAGCAGGGTTCTTTAACGTGCGAGGAACGTGATATTTTTCCCAACACGGTGCACCACTGAGGTTTGCGGTCAGGTTTTCCGCATTATCTGGCGAATAGGCCCGCAGCAGAGCCTAGCTTGTCGTAAGAGGCGACTAAGGGTCTTGGGATTCTGATGTCGGGTCAGTGCTCAGCCCACAGAGCGACCAAGTGTGTACCCTAGGTGGCTGAATAGGGTAGCCCTCGTCCGCGGGGGTTGTCAGGTCTATAATACGGAAACCCTGACCGCCGACCATAGTGGGCCAACGTGTGTGAAGAGTGCCACGCTTCATGCACGTAAAAGACCCCTTTGTGGACCGCCCAGTAGTGCACCACATAGGCTAAATTTTCCGCCCCTACCCACCTCTCCCCTTTTCCTGTGGTTCTTCAAAATTTACCGGTCCTTTGTGTCCCACCCCTTTCCCATATTTCATTTATCATCATCATTTCATGTTCATTTTATCACCCCTTTCATGTTCATCGCCTGTAAATAACCTATATAGCGTTGCACGGGCGTAAAACACCAACTCACTCACTCACTCATTTCCGCATTATCGCCTGACGACCCCGCATCTCTCGATGTCAGGGCTGCCCCATTCAACCACCTGGGGCACACATCCCAGTCGCTTTGTGGGCAAAGCGGCCTGACCCGATGTCAGGTTTCTGAGCGCTCTTTAGTGGACTTTTACCGACAAGCTTAGCGCTGCTGCGGGCCTATTCGCCACCCGGAACCCGCACGGGTGACAGAGCCCAGTCCCAAATCGACAGACTGCAATTACAGAAAAGAAAGAAGTCATGGGAAATTTGGAAGCGAATATAACAGTATACCCCTCTTCTTCGAAGCGGGGGTATTACATCCATTTTATTCGGAACTCCTTGGTATTAAAGTCATTAAAGAAGATAAAATTAAGCTTGTTGAAATACCGGCATTGTATATCAATGATATTTCTTTGTCCTTTTGAACCTAGTAAGCTGGCAACCTGCTTCTTTGAAAATATACTTGAAACAACACAACCATTTTGAAAAATGTTGTCTTAACATTGTGTTTTTTATTTGTTTTGTGGTTTGTTTTATTCTGTGATGATGTTATATCTACCAATTTTTCTTGGTCTTTTTAAATTAGCAACATTGATTACCACATTGGTATACTTTGCTTCTTTTTATGATATATGCTACTTAGAAGTCAGCAATTATACCTTGTTGTCGGCATCAGTATTTATGCAAACAGTAGTTAAAATGCGCATGCACAACCATTCCATAAATCATGCCAATGGTAGCTGTATTTCCCTCTAGTAAAGCTGTGTTCAGAACCTCGTACAGAAAGGGGGACCTTATTTTCAAGTTCTTTAGCTGCATTTAACCATTAGCTGGTCTTCAGAGCTTAGCTGATCCACACCTTTTTCAAAAAGGTAGGCTTAGGCTTTGTAGGATTGAAATGAAAATCCTTTTTCTCTGTAATTCATTTTTCAGGTCCTCTGCATTTCAAAAAAATATGTGTGTAAAAAAACCTACAATAACAATATAACATTATATTTAAATTGATGAGGCTTACAAACAGGAAAATGCAATGCCTTTATATTTCCCTTGCAGTTTAAAAAAAAATAAGCAAATAAATCGTCCAATTAGGAAGTTGAAAAAGAAAACTATGAGTTAAGAAAAAAGACAGAAGGCCATTAAGAAACGCGTAACAATTTTCATTTTCATAGACTGTAAAAGTTTTTTTTTAATCCTAAATATAAAATAATGATGATCTCAGTGTCAGAGTTTAAAAAGGAGCTACAAAACAATTTATATTGATGAAAAAAACATATGTCAAAGATACATTTTAAAATTAATAAAAGATGCTTTAAAAAAAGGAAAACATTCAACAAAGTAAATTGTCCTCTCATTTAAAAAATTACAGGGTATGGATATGAATATCTCAAAACATTTATGATTGTGGTACGTTCTGCATAATTACCAGTTTCATTAGCTATATTTGCATTAAAATTGTTTATTGGGGAAAATGACAGATCATTTTGAATCCTCTTTTTTCCATTTTTACCTTTTCATTTTTAAAATATGTTTGTTACACATTTTTTGTCTCGCCTGCGACGAATGTCGCAAAAGGCGAGACTTAGGTATGGTGATTCCGGCGGCGACGGCGACGGCGGCGGCGGCGGCGTCCACAATTGGTTAAAGTTTTTGCTTAAGTCTGTTTTGTGTGAACTAGTTATGTTACACCATTGATATTTGGTATGCAGTTGCATCAGCATCAGTACAGATCAGTTTTAAAAGGATTTCACCTGTATGCTCCTGCAGTCACGGTCTACTGACTTTGAAATTTTACACTGATTTGGCCGAGGTTAACCTTTTTTCTTAAGTCTGTTTAACATGAAGCAGTTATGTTACACCATTGATATTTGGTATGCAGTTGCATCAGCATCAGTACAGATCAGTTTTAAAAGGATTTCACCTGTATGCTCCTGCAGTCACGGTCTACTGACTTTGAAATTTTACACTGATTTGGCCGAGGTTAACCTTTTTTCTTAAGTCTGTTTAACATGAAGCAGTTATGGTACATCATTGATATTTGGTATGCAGTTGCATTGGCATCAGTACAGATCAATTTCAAAAGTATTTTATCTGTATGATCCTGCAGTCACGGTCTACTGACTTTTAGATTTTACACTTTTTAACTTTTTACTTATGTCACAAGTGTTTTTTATAAAGCAGTTATGGTTCACCATTTATATTTGGTATGCAGCTGCTTAAGCATTAGTTAAGATCAGTTTAAGGAGGATTTTTACTTCATTTTATACTGTGTCCAGTTGCGACAGGCGAGACATGTCTCTGTGTTAACAGTTTATCTTCATATTGTATTTTTTCATTCCATCACATACAAATTCCTAAAATAAAATATCAAAATTTTGATACACCTTGCTTTATTTATCAATGTATTTAGCCATAATATTTAGTCTTCACCTAAATTATCAATGCATGTAGCTCGATGAAAAATTATGTCATATATTTCTTAAATAAAATACATGTTCGATTCCACATCATCTTCTTTGTTTTATTGCCTGTATACATGTATAACAAATATATTACAGCTGTATATACATTAGAGCACTTCTACTTGACCATGTTGCTAACCCCATAGTTTTTTTACATAACTTGACTTTTAGAAATGGAAAAATATCACCCAATTTTAAAAACACCTGTAGAAAATTGCATAAAAGTTCAAATCATTTGCTAATTATTTTTTTTTTAATGTTTGTGCATATAAATGTGTGGCTTCCATGCCAATAAAAGTAATGATTTATGTACATGTAATTTGAATACAAAATAGAATACTTTTATGCTATTTGAAATTTTCACCTTGATAATAAACTATCCTACTTCAATAAAAAAGCAAGTAAGTTGTTCACATATAAATGTTACAGTTTAGCTGACAACTTTGTTAGCAATTTATTTGAGTTAGTTACATTGTCAAGGAGAATGCTCCAACTAAATGAACACAATCCTTGGCACAAAATTTATCAATCTGCATAAAATACCTACTTAACGAATTTAGTTTTATAAAGGACACTATAAATAATGGATATGGTGAGCTGCAAAAGTTAAAATTGTAGAGCTCTATCATGACATGTGCCAACAATGATAAAAATCATCTTTTGAAAGATATTAATACCAGAAAATACAGCACCAGGTTGAGCTTGCATCAACCCACACTCTTCTGCAAACTTGCACTGTGTTCAGCCCTTACATCAATAGATCCCCTAACCTAGATAAACCTCTAGCTTTCATTGATATTGTTCAGATTGTAAAACAATACATGATGGACATAAGGTGGGTATCATAGAGATATAGAATTGGTTGCAACTGGCCACTTAATTTTAAATTTGCATATTGCCAAAAAAAAATTATTTAGTAAATGTTAGGGTGAATAATGACGGCCTAATTTGAACTAATAAATTTCTCAAAACTTTCATGGCCCCTAAATCACCACGGTATTGTCAGGAATACTGTGAACTATTGAACTCTTTCCTTAAATGTTCAGCACATTGTCTTCTTAATAGGTCATTTGATTCTTACTAAATATTTTATAAACTCACAAACACATACCCCACTCTGAAAACACCTAACAAAAACACAACACACTGGTTTGCATATTTATGTCTCTCCCCCGCAACTTTGGTGGGGAGACATATTGTTTTTGTTATGTCCTTCCGTCTGTCTGTCCATCCGTCCATCCCATTTTGGGTTATGGTTTAAAAAACTTACATTTAGGGTCAAGTGTTAATATAAAACATATATTGAGGGTAAGGAATTTTCTATCTCATATCCTTCTTGAGTTATAAGCTAAACGCTATGGTCTGACCCCCCTTGTTCTATTTTTTGACGGACCAAGAGTCAACGTTTTAGCAAACAACAACGTCTGTAACTTTCTCATAGACAGTGGTGCAACTACTTACATTCTTGATAAACCTACGAAGGACTATCTTAAACTAGTTGATGCAATCGGAAAGAACAAAGGGACACCGGTTAAACTACACATAGACACCAATGTACGACATGTCGCACAATGACACTGAAGGACACTTTTTCATCTCAGACATAATGGTAAACTCAGAGCGGTGTTTGACTCGTCTTCGCAATTCGATGGAATATAGTTAAACAACGAGCTTCTTTATGGACCGGATGTAACCAATAGCGTATGGGAGCGATATGGTAGAATTTGTTACTAGAGAATTTTATGTCGACGACGCGTTAACGTCCCAAACCCACAGCTGAAGAGGCAATAAACTTAATCCAACTAACACTGTGTGCATTGAGAACGGAAGGTTATCTCCGTTTACACAAGATAACATCGAATGACGAAACTGTGATGAAAGCGTTCGATACGGACGATCTTGCAAAAGAACGAAAGAATCTTGACTTTGATTCCGATGACTTACCAAGTCAACGTAGCCTTGGAATGAACTAGAATGTACATTCCAATTGTTTCACCTTTCAAAGAGCTAGAGATTTGAAACCGTTCACATGACGTGGCCTTTTATCAACGATAAACAGTTTATATGATCCATCGGGATTCCTTGCACCGGTCACAATTCCCCGAGGTAAGCCCGCTCCGGCACCAACACTTTTGAGTTGGAGAAAACATCAAAGCTTTAAATTATCTGTCTAAATTTCAAAATTGTCTAAACCCTAAGGTTCTTCCTTCCCCAGACATAGGTTGATTATCTTAGTAATAATTTGGTTCCCCAGTTTGGTATTTTTGGTTTAACTGTTCTATGCTCTTCATATTCATTAGTGTTTGGCATTTTCAATATTTTTAGTAGAGCGCCTCTGATGAGTCTTGAACAGACGAAACGCGTGTCAGGCGTAGCAAAATTTATTGTCTGGAACTTTGTTGTAATTTGTATTTCAAGGAAAACTAATTTTACGGTCCTCTATGACAGCAAATATTCCGTGGGATTATCAACAGATAATTTTTAAAAATTACTTTCCCTTTCATATTTTGGATGATTCTTTACAGATGATTTTGGTCAGTGTGTGTGGGACTCTGATTTTAACTTTCAGAAAGTTGAAAGACATGTTGATTGGTACACTAAGGGATGTGATCGCAAAACTGGATGCAGAACATATCAATGCAAATGCAGAAAACTTAATACTTCATCTCCAGAAGGTTTTTGTTGTACAGGCTGCAAATATGTCAAGTGAATAATGGTCAGTCTCAAAACTAAGATTTCTCTCTATCGGATGTTCTTTTAGAACCTGCTGATGACATTGAGTCAGAAACCGAGGAATCTGATTCCGATTCAAAGATACACACATGGAAGATTTTCCTCTTGAAAAACTAGAAACAGTGTACCTAGACTAACAGGATACAGATTTCTTACACACGATAAAAAGATTATTTTTCTTTCAGATGGGTTAATTGAATATTCAGAATGAATAATGTTGTATCATATGATGAAATATTTTATTATATGTATTTTTTTACCTCGGGTTTTGGTTGTCATTTTAATTTTACACGCTGTAAAATTGCCATGCCTTGTGCTACTGGAAAGTAGCAGCAGGATCAATGAACCTTTTCACACAGGATCAATGACAAAGACCTGCCTTACTTTCATTTGGTGGGGAAATGCTCCACAGAGACCACGTCCAGATTGCTCCCCAGAAGCTACTGGGACCTCCTTACAAAGGAAGGCGGAGGCCTGGTCGTTCATCAATAAGAAAATCCAAACCAGAAGACCTGAAAACTATGGCAAAGTACCGAGGAGAGAAGATACAAAACATCTCTCTGAAATTGGAAGATTCATCTCCATCACATGTGAAAGAGTTCCAAACATATGCTTTAACCAAACTTTTACTTAACAATAAAAGAAGATCAGGGGAACTTGAAGAAATGCTGTAATTATAAGAATTCCTATAAAATTTCTATTACTTTGTAATAAACATGTTTTTGAAGGGAATTTTAAAAGTATAGAGTTACGGCACTTTGGCTGCTGGAATAGGTGTACATGACAAAGCCCCATAAACCAGCAGAAATTTAAAAAATGACGATGAAAAACAGCCAACAGCCTTTAACAAGGCCAGTAGACACGGCTCGTGTTTTTGCAACTAGCCTAAGGTCAAAATAAGATGCATACAGTTCAAATCCTGTATTGTAAATTTAATGCCCACGTCTGTAAGTGTTGCTATACTGTACTCTAATTTATCATTTTAGCTTTAAGTACAAGTTTCATGACCATGATGACTGGCATGAGCAGCTGGACTGAAACTGTCCTTCCAATAAAAGATGTTTCAGGTAATATCAAATATAAATTTCTCAACTGATTTTTGTCTCGTCTGCGAAGCAGGGCGGGACATAGGAGTTACTTTACCGGCGCTGGGGGCGGCATCAACTTTTTAGGTAAGGTTTTATGAGAACCTCCATATCTCAACTCTCAAGAACTATAAGTCCTAGGTTGATGAAACTTGGTATGCATATGCCCCAGTAGAAGCTTAGCACAGTTGCATCCCCATCTTTTTGACCTTGACCTTGATTTTCTGGTTGATTGACTGATTATTTTTATTGCATAAATTTGCAATGTTTAACTTCTATAAACACCTTTTGATCTCAAAAACTGAAAATCGTTTTAGATTCAAAATACAGTGGAAGTAAGAAAAAAGTATTGTTTCTGCTGGTGCTGGCAGGCGAGACATACTTCAGTGTTAACTCTTGTATGAAATTTAACGTGTAGCTTAGTAGTTATTGTGCTTATTGCCAAGACATTTTAGTTCTCAAAATTTTATTAGACTTATGTCTCTTTGAACTTTAGAATTTTAAGGGAAGAAGGGATACATTGTTCTTTTGCAGACAAAAACTTTTTTAGAACAGATTTTGAATTGGTTTTGTTAATCAACATGTAACTGACAAATCTTAGAAATAACACTATCACTTATAAAACAAATTTTGAACCCAAGTTTATTAGCAATACATATGACATTTTTTTTAGATAAACTTACATTGGCAGCAATAAATGACGAAGGTAATTCGTTTTTATATAATTTAATGATGTGAAAAGTGATGTATGGAAACATATTCAAAAAAATATTGACATAAAACAAAGCAAAAGATAGGATAAATACATATAATGTTCTTCATTCCAAAGCCACAATGAGGCTTTCATCGTGTAGCAAATAGTTAAATCTTATTGAAAGTTTAGCTCAGCTCTAGAACCGATTAAAACGGAGGATATAAATCATTTAAATGCATTCTGTATATAAAAATCATATAAAAGTGTACAATTGTAATAGTTATTTTCATAGAAAGTAATTCAAACTAGTCATAGTCACTATAGTTAATAGACGATATTGAGATGTGGAATAAGTGTACGCGACACAACAAACATAAACAAACAGCAATTCAAAAATTCAAAAAAGTTTGATTGATTATCATAATTTTTATATACATATTTTTTTCTTATTTAAGATAGCCCAGTATACAATGATGTGCCATTGGATTTTATAGGTAAGGAGATACAATTATTTGTTACATATCCATCTTGGTTTTTTTTTGTTTTTTTTTATGGTAAAAGATTGTATGTTGTACTGTTAATTATTATGGTTCAAAATCAAAGAAAACTTTTATACTGAAAAAAAGATTTTGAGAATTGATATTCGTGAACACTGAAACTCAATAACTTTAAGAAGTACATATCTGAAAATTAAAGCAGTGATTTAGTACCATTTCAGCAGGATACATGCTAATCCAACATATATTAAGAAATATAGGTTTATTACTTTGTCAGTATTTTATTAGTTTTACACCTGTTTAATAAGAAATTATTTTTCAGACTCTACCCCTATCATGCCTATGGAAAGCTTGAAAAGAAAGATGGCAAACACTAACTGTAAGTCTTAAGTGGTAATTATGTTTGGCTGCTTGAAAATCAATCAATCATACTACCTTGTAAGGAAATACAAACACACTATAATTCTGACATTATTTACTGGGTACTTTGCAGAATTTCTGAATTATATATCTTAACTTAAAGGAATAAGCTTTAAAAAATGATTTTGTTGTCACCATGTTTAGTGCCCTACACCAAGGATGATCCCCCCATTTGTTCAATCTGTATGTTCACATCGACCTAGTACCAATTAAGGGTTCACATTTATTAATATTTATTTAAAGCCTTCAAATATTTTAGAATAAAAATACTATTTTTACCAACAGCCGTTCTGTACTTCGTTTTATTTAATTGTATTTCCAGTCTTGTTTTTTTTCAGCAACAAATAAAAAGATGAAGACTGTTAGAATTGAGAGTTTGGAAGAAAAGAACTTTCATCTGGACAATCAAAGACTTGAATTAGAAATTGAGAAACTAAAACTATGTAATGTTAACTTAAAAATAGAGAGGGAGATAATGCTTTTAAAAAAACATGAGATGGAATTTAGGCTGCAGGCACAGTACCCTCAGTTTATTGATATGGTTCTTTCTAAAAATGAATCATAACTTAAGGCAGTGACAAAGACATCAGTTTCTTAAGAAAATACTTTTAGACAGCAGACAGACACCAGTTTTGATTTTAAATTAAGTTTGTTTCAAACATCATTTCTTAAGTAAAAAGAAAATACTTACAAAGTTACAGCCATTAAATATCTTTTTCTTAACTTTTTATACGACCGCAAAAATTTTGCGATCGTATAATGTTATGGCGATGTCGTCGTCGTCGTCGTCGTCGTCGTCGTTGTCGTCGTTGTCGTCTGGGAACATTTGGTTTCCGTGCGATAACTTGAGTAAATGTTGACCAATTGTTTTAAAATTTTGATATGATGTTTGTAACCACTAAAGGAAGGTTGGTATTGTATTTGGGGTTTGTAGCCCCTACCGTTTTAGAAAAAAGGGCCAAAAGGGGCTAAAACGGGTGTATTGACAAAACTGTTGTAAAATGTTTGTTATTCATTCGATTTTGAAAATTCTTTTTTTAATGAATTCCTCATTAAATTCTGTCAACTAAATGTGTCAATGATTTTGATATTTATTGCACCGTTACATTGCTACAGGGGGTCAAAAAGGGGCCACACCCCAAAAATCGACTTTTTTATTTGTGGTCCGATTTTCAAAATTTTTTTTTCATTGGAATCCTTGTGAAAATCCCTGCCTGCGTTTTTCAATCAGATTTGCAATATCTCTTACCGTTTTTGAGAAATTAGGGGTCAAAGGGGCCAAAAACACCATTTTTAAAAGTTTGTCAATGCAAATAGTTTATACCAAAAATCAAGTTGTAGTGGGCCTGCCAATTGTTATGAAGTTTATATATGATGATTATATCCACTAAAGGAATCTTGGTTTTGTATTTGGGGTTTGTGGCCCCTACTGTTTTAGAAAAAAGGGCCAAAAAGGGCGAAAACGGGTGTATTGACAAAACTGTTGTAGAATGTTTATTATTCATTAGATTTTGAAAATTCTTTCTTTGTTGAATTCATCATTAAATTCTGTCAACAAAATGTGTCAATGATTTTGATATGTTTTTCACCATTACATTGTTACAGGGGGCTAAAGACAGGCCACGCCCATAAAATCAACTTTTTATTTGTGGTCCGATTTTCAAAATCTTTTTTTCATCGGATTCCATGTACACAATTTTCTATCATTTTTTATCGGATTAGCAATATCTTTTACCATTTTTGAGGAATTAGGGGTCAAAGGGCCAAAATTGTAAATAATACATGTATAAAAATAAGGCTTTTTGTATAAGATGCTGATGTAAATATACTTGTCAAAAATGCATTTCTATAAGTCCACCACAGGATGCATGTGTCAAAAAGCTTTGTAAGTCCACCATGGGCTTCATGTGACCAAAGCAATGGACTATCCATATTGGGCCTCCAACGTACAGGGTTCAACTTGTTGCGGTCGTATCATGCTGCGCTCGGCGTAGCTTTTTATTATTTAATGAAAATACTTTTAGACAAAATTAGTTGATTAAACACAAACAGATGATGTCTACTGCCTTACATTATGTGACATTTTTATACGACCGCAAAAATTTTGCGATCGTATAATGTTATGGCGATGTCGTCGTCGTCGTCGTCGTCGTCGTCGTCGTCGTCGTCGTTGTCGTCGTTGTCGTCTGGGAACATTTGGTTTCCGTGCGATAACTTGAGTAAATGTTGACCAATTGTTTTAAAATTTTGATATGATGTTTGTAACCACTAAAGGAAGGTTGGTATTGTATTTGGGGTTTGTAGCCCCTACCGTTTTAGAAAAAAGGGCCAAAAGGGGCTAAAACGGGTGTATTGACAAAACTGTTGTAAAATGTTTGTTATTCATTCGATTTTGAAAATTCTTTTTTTAATGAATTCCTCATTAAATTCTGTCAACTAAATGTGTCAATGATTTTGATATTTATTGCACCGTTACATTGCTACAGGGGGTCAAAAAGGGGCCACACCCCAAAAATCGACTTTTTTATTTGTGGTCCGATTTTCAAAATTTTTTTTTCATTGGAATCCTTGTGAAAATCCCTGCCTGCGTTTTTCAATCAGATTTGCAATATCTCTTACCGTTTTTGAGAAATTAGGGGTCAAAGGGGCCAAAAACACCATTTTTAAAAGTTTGTCAATGCAAATAGTTTATACCAAAAATCAAGTTGTAGTGGGCCTGCCAATTGTTATGAAGTTTATATATGATGATTATATCCACTAAAGGAATCTTGGTTTTGTATTTGGGGTTTGTGGCCCCTACTGTTTTAGAAAAAAGGGCCAAAAAGGGCGAAAACGGGTGTATTGACAAAACTGTTGTAGAATGTTTATTATTCATTAGATTTTGAAAATTCTTTCTTTGTTGAATTCATCATTAAATTCTGTCAACAAAATGTGTCAATGATTTTGATATGTTTTTCACCATTACATTGTTACAGGGGGCTAAAGACAGGCCACGCCCATAAAATCAACTTTTTATTTGTGGTCCGATTTTCAAAATCTTTTTTTCATCGGATTCCATGTACACAATTTTCTATCATTTTTTATCGGATTAGCAATATCTTTTACCATTTTTGAGGAATTAGGGGTCAAAGGGCCAAAATTGTAAATAATACATGTATAAAAATAAGGCTTTTTGTATAAGATGCTGATGTAAATATACTTGTCAAAAATGCATTTCTATAAGTCCACCACAGGATGCATGTGTCAAAAAGCTTTGTAAGTCCACCATGGGCTTCATGTGACCAAAGCAATGGACTATCCATATTGGGCCTCCAACGTACAGGGTTCAACTTGTTGCGGTCGTATCATGCTGCGCTCGGCGTAGCTTTTTATTAAGTTAAGGGACAGAAACAATGATTTTTAATGTCTAAGAAAAAAATTGTCTAGCTATTTCATTTCTTTTAGCAGACCCGTCAAAGGTCGGGTTTATATTTGGGGACCTTCTGTACATTCTCCAACCAGAATGTTGTTGTTGTTCGACACAACAATATCATTCTTGTCAATTCCAATATCATGCAGTATAACACATGAAATTATATATTGTGCAGCCTGTCCAGGTGAAGTTCTAAATCCGTCATGTAGTTAGTTAGTTAGTTAGTTATTGCTTTACTCCCAAGCAGCGCGATTTCGGCTATATCCGTGAGATGAACATGAAAGTGGTGATACAATGAACATGAAATGACGATGAAGTGGAGGAAATGGGGACACAAGGCCAATCGGGTAGGAGAGTTTTGACTGCCACTGGAAAAAGGAGTGATGGGTAGGGACGAAAAATTTTGCCTCCTGCATGGGGATCCTACGGGTCCTACTCTTACCGAGACCTGCAGCAGGGTTCTTTAACGTGCGAGGAACGTGACATTTTTCCCAACACGGTGCACCACTATGGTTTGCGGTCAGGTTTTCCGCATTATCGCCTGACGACCCCGCATCTCTCGATGTCAGGGTTGCCCCATTCAACCACCTGGGGCACACATCCCAGTCGCTTTGTGGGCAAAGCGGCCTGACCCCGATGTCAGGTTTCTGAGCGCTCTTTAGTGGACTTTTACCGACAAGCTTAGCGCTGCTGCGGGCCTATTCGCCTCCCGGGCCCCGCACGGGAAAATCCGTCATGTAAAACATTGAATCGACGCTTCAGTATTCCATATGATTGTTCTATTAAAACTCTCGTTCTACAAAGTGCTCTGTTAAAATTTTGTTTAACAACTGTATCAGCTACTAAATAAAGGATTAGAAGATGCTTGGAACAAGGGTACCCAAAATCTCCCAACAGCATGCCACTGTGCATTCCTACAAAGTAAAACAAAAAACAAAGAAACCTTTTTTATCATAGAATTTGTATCCTCAGAAAATACTCAAAGGAATAGGACAAAACCTAGTGAGAGTTATGTCCCTTTGAACTTACAATTTTACAGAAAATAAATTATAAATCATTGTTTCTGCTCAACTTATCTAAAACTACTGAACCAAACTTAATGAAACTTGGTATGTAGCTAGTACATCAAATGTGGATGTGCATATTAAAAATCTATATATATAGGCTAAATTTAATTATTAAAGTTTGAACAGAATTTCCTTATAAATTTTACAGAGTATACATTTTTTAAATGTAGACATAAAATAAAAGCATTATCTTCCTCTCTTTCAATAAATAGTGATTTTAATTTATGCTGTTGTACTTAAGGTTGTCCCAGAATAATATGTGGGGAAGTTGTTATGCACCTTTTTAATAGCCAAACCTTATTAATGAAAAATAGTCCCCTAAAGTTGGTCATTTCTGTACATTTCACCAAAATACACAGATATTCCCATCTTTCACCCTTAATCCCAAAGTATATGTCTTTCCCGACCCTTAAATGGTACTTTAATTGTGATCATCTGTTGTATCACATGTTCTAAATGTATTTTGTTTCATAGCAAACACATTCAGATTTTTAAACTGAATCCTCCAAAAAGTGGATTTTATGTAGAATTATCAAAACATGTCATTGTTTCCTGTGGCTGTGGCTAAGTCAAAATGTAAAATCCCAGCTTAGCTTTTTGATATGTTTGTCTTGATATGTTATTGTTTTTGAATTTCTAAATGATAGGGATAAAAAAGCGTTACCTTGGACAATAAGTACCCTTAAAAATAACAAATTTCAGCATTTTTGAACCGTCTGGAATACTGCCCAAGTCCTACCTAAAGGTACCAGAGGAACCAAAATTATGAATTACGAAAATTGCAATGGATTTGAAAGACAAAACATCACTATTTCAAAAAATATTGTTACAATTGTCATTAAATATACGTAAACTAAAAAAATCACAATGAAAATGTCTTATTATTTTCATAATTTTTTTATTGAAATCACTGAAAATCAGATGCATGCTATATATAGCTATTAAGGCCTGTAGGGCGGCCATCTTAGATTTTTCGAAGGAAAAACATTGCATGAATAAGTCTCATAGGATGGTCTTTCAGTTGCACTTCACCTTTAACAAAAATGAAAACATCGCTATTGGACGATTTTGCATGGTTTTCTCGTGAACTGGCTCTTAAAACTATTACAGAGAGAGGAAAGTTGTTGCTTGCTTAAATGTTCAGCTCATTTATCTGTACAAAAGTCTCCATAGTATCGAAGTTGTCAGATTACCCCTTATAGGGGTTACGGCCCCTAAAATAATGTTCTTTCATGTTTTTGGCCTATGGAATGAAAACTAT